>VXBL01008576.1:2371-17460 GCA_013400195.1 Aramus guarauna
GGGTGGGGGGAAGCCCGGTGCCGGTGCCGGTCCGGCGGGCGGCGGGGCCGGGTCAGGCGGAGCGCGGGCGGCTTGAGGCGGTGGAGGAACGTCGCCTTCAGCCGGCCGGAGAATGGCCGGAATGGGGCGCGGCGTGTCCTGGGCTGAAAAAGTGGGGAATAAAAAACAAACCCAACCCAAAACCAAAAGCCCCCAACTCTTCTTTGCAAACCTGTCGGAGCGCGTCTCCATAGCGTGCACTGCTATGCTTTAGTACCACCCTCAACCTGTACTTCTAGGCCAGGCCTGCTTAATCACGTTTTGACACGTTTCAGGCACAAGAATCATCCTTCCGTAGCTCAGGCACGGAACCAAGCGGGGACAGAGTGGGGCTGATGGAGCCCACGGCCGCCCTGAAGCAGCGCAACCCAAACCTGCGCATGTGGGGCTCTGACTTCAGGAACACAGAGGGCCGGCACGAAACTTCACGTTGCTACTAAGGAATGACTTTTCCTGGGAGTGGTCGAGCGGTGATAAGAGTTTGAACACCCGTAGAAATGGCATATCTTTTTCTGTTCTGTCTTACCGGACACCTACCGTGCACCCCATTTTGGAAAATTTTGGATCCTCCTAGTATCTCTGCTTGTTCCCCCATAGAAATAAACTGAGGTAAGTACTTGTCGGATGACTAAGGGAAGAGGTACAGTTCAAGAACAGCAGTGAGAATAATATGTTTAAACCAACTGAGACACACATCTGTATCTACACTGCTGCCGTGGAGAATATCCGAAACAAATTTCAGCAGGGTCAAGAATGGATTGTGCAGAAACTATTGAACTTGACTATAAAACGTTCATCAATTCAGAGATGTAAATTTTTCAGTAGTGAAAGTTTCTTTGCCACGCAGCTGGCCAACCTAGCGAGGACAGCTTTGCGCTAGGACCAGGCAAGAGAGATGACAGCCCACAACCCAGCGAGGAAGCGGTGGAGCAGATTGGCAAGGAGGATGTAAGACGATGTATTCAGCACAGCGGAGTTGGAGGGCGTCCACCACAAGCACAATGTGGAAGCGCCGAGGGGACAGCATGGCAGGGCAAGCTCCCACACTTTTCCCAGGGAATCAGCAGGCTGGGGTGCCTCTACACTAATGCATGCAGCACGGACAATAAACGTGATGAGTTAGAGATCTGCATGCGGTCGCAGGGCTGTGGTCTCACTGGGATCAGAGGCATGATGGGATAGGTCATACGGCCGGAGTGCTGCGACGGAGGGATGCAGTCCTTTAGGAAGGACAAGCTGGGAAGGCGAGGAAGGGGAGTTGCCCTTTGTGTGAGAGCAGCAGAAACACGCAGAGCTCTGCCTGGGGAGTGGATGATGAGCCAGCTGGCATCTAAAGGGTCAGGATTAGTTGGCAAACTAATGTGTGCTATGTTGTGGTGGGCGTCTGCTAAAAAAGTCCTGACTGGGAAGAGAAGTAGGTAAGACCTTCAGACAACTGGAAGAAATCTTGCATTCACAGGCCCTGGTCCTTAAGAGGGACTTCAGCCTCCCCAGTATCTGCTGTAGGGACAACACAGCAGGGTACAAGTGATCCAGGAGTTTTGTAGAGTGCGTTGATGATAACTTCCTGACACAGATGACCAAGGAGTACAAAAGGGAGACACTGCTGGACCTGATATGTACAAGCAAGGAAGAAGCAGTCAGTGTTGTGAAGGCTCGGGACAGCCCTGGCTGCAGTGACTGTGTAATGGTGGAGTCCAAGATCCTGGTAGAAGGAAACAAGACAAATTTGCAGTATCACAGTTCCTTGGTCTTCAGGAGAGCAGACTTTAGCTTCTACAGTTATCTGTCTGGAAGAATCCTATGGGAGATGGTCATGGAGAGAAGAAAACTCCAGGACAGCTGGTTGATTTCCAGGGATCACCTCCTCCAGCCTCAAGAATGGTCCATGCCAACAAGCAAGAAATCAAGCAAAGGTGGTAGGAGGCCTGTATGGATGAGCAAGAAGCTCCTGAGTGAACACAAACATAAAAAGGAACCATTCAGGAGCTGGAAGTAGAGTCAGGTGATCCAGGAGCAACATAGAGCCACTGTCCTACTGTGCAGGGTTAGGAAAGGGTTAGGAAAATCAAAACAAAGGATGTGAAGGACAGTGAGAAGGACTTCTGCAGGTTCATCTGCAGCAAAACGAAGTCTAGGGAAAGATACGGACCTACTACTGAATATGGCGGGGGACATATTCAGTGACAAAAGGACACGGAAAAAGCTGAAGTACTCAGCGTCTTCTTCACTTTGTTTTTCAGTATTAAGATTTGCCCTGAGGAATCACAAGCATTTGAGACCTGTAGGGAAGTCTGAAGCAATGAAGACTTACTCTTGGAAGAGGAAGATTAGTATGGGGACCATTTAAATAAATTGAACATATACAAGTCCATGGCTCTTGATGAGATGCACCCCTGAGTGCCAAGGGAGCTGGTAGATATCATTGTGAGGATACTCTTGATAATTTTTGAAAGGCCAAACCAATTTGGGAGGTTCTCAAGGACTGGAGAAAAAGAAAGGGGTCTCACTGCTAACTTCAAGAAGGGGGATCCAAGGAAATACAGGCCAGCAAGCTTCATCTCAATTCCTAGAAAGATGATGGAATGAATTTTTCTACAAACCATTTCCAAACATATTAAGGTTAAGAAGGTGACTGGGAGTAGTCACCATGGATTTACGAAGGAGAAATTATGCCTGACCAACTTGATGGCCCCCTACAACAAAGTGCCTGATTTGGTAGATGAGGCAAGAGCAGTTAACATGGTTTATTTTGTGGAGGCTTTTGAACTGTCTCCTATAATATCCCCATACTGATGAGGTATGGCCTAGATAAATGGACAGTGAGATGGAGTGAAAACTGGCTGAACTGCCAGGATGAAGGGCTTGAGATCAGCAACAGAAAGTTCACAAGCCAGCCGCTGGTGGTGTACCCCAGTGATTGATCCTGGGGCCAACGACGTTTCACATCTTCAGTACTGACCTATATGGTAAAAGAGCACACCCTCAGCAAGTTTGCTGATGATAGAAGACTGTGAGGAGTGGCTGATAGGCCAGAGGGTCGTGCTGCCATCCAGAGGGACCTCGACAGACTGGAGAAATTGGCTGACAGGAACCTCATGCAGTTCAACAAGGAGAAGTGCAAAGTCCTGCGCCTGGGGAGGAACAACGCCAGGCACCAATCCAGGCTGGGTGCCACCAGATGGAAAGCGGCTCGGCAGAAAATGACCTGAGTGTCCTGGTGGACACAAAGTTGAACATGAGTCAGTGATATGCTCTTGCAGCAAAAGCGTCCAACAGCATATTGAGCTGTCTTAGGAAGAGCATTACCAGCAGGTTGAGGAAGGGGATCGGTTGTGATGAGACACACCTGGAGTTTTGCATCCAGTTCTGGGCTCCCCATTACAAGAAAGAGATGGACACACTGCAGCAAGTCCGGTGAAGGGCCATGAAGGTGGTTAAGGAACTGGAGCACCTGTCATATGAGGAGAGGCTGAGAGCTGGGACTGATTGTCCTAAAGAAGGCTCAGGGGAATCTTATCAGTGTATATAAATACTTGATAGGAAGGACTAAAGAAGATGGAGCCAGGCTCTTCTCAGTGGTGCCTAGTGACAGGAGGAGAGGCAATGGGCACAAACTAAAACACAAGAAATTCCATCTAAACATAAGAAAAAAACTTTTGCTCTGGCACAGGTTGCCCAGAGATGTTGTAGAGTCTTCATTCTCGAAGATACTCAAAACCCGAGTGCACACAACCCTGATCAGCCTGCTCTAGCTCTAGCTGACCCTCCCAGGCTGAGTAAAGGACTGGACTAGATGATCTCCAGAGGTCACATCCAACCTCAACAATTCTGTGAAAAGGAGAGAAAGAAGCAGGAGGCTGTGTGTGACTAGCAACACCAGATTGATGGTTTATTGATCTTAGTGCCACACTCTAACATTCAATTGCAATTATAACGGCTACGAAACAAGCGGATTTTTCAAAGGTGAGGTAATAATTAATGTGGTAAATCATTACCACTATCAAGAAGAAAGGTAATTGCAGCCAGAAAGGACAGGATTGTTTACCTATTACTCAGGTTAGCTGTGCTTAACACAATATAAATCCATGCATAATGTCACCAGCTTCACTCATTTTTTTCATCCACAGTGGGAAGTACCAGTGGCTAAAGAAGTACCAGAATTTGTCCAGAATTTGGCTGCTGTGAACTTGGAAAAAATACTTTGGCCATGTTTGCAAAAGTGGCTCTCTGCTCCAGTGAATTGACTTGCTTATGAACTATGGTTCTTTTTCTTCCCTGGTACAGAAACCTCAGCTGCTGGGAAATGTCATGAGCATGGACTGGTTCAAGCTTTGTAACACATGGCATTCTATGTGGCGTTATTACACGTGGCTTTTTCAATCACAAAGTATCCAGAATTGTGCTGGCACTGAGATCTTTTCACCAATTTCTCTTGAATTTTGTGTTCTTTAGATCCCAACTGTTGTCAGTATTTTCCTTTGACACATTGCTACAATACTTAATCACAGGCAGGCTTTGTAATTGCTCATTCAACTTGTGCATATGCATTTCTACATGCTATAGGCATAACCTGCCCTTTTGGGCTGCAGCAGGCAGTTACATCTTCTCACTGCTGGTGGAATTGCAACACAACTGCATCTTTGGCATCTCTGTGGGATCCACGCAGTCATTGAAGAGCTTTTCAGGTGCCAAGCTGTTCCTGGCCATCTACAAAGGACCAGCTTGAAGCATTCTGATTCCCCTCCTGAAGACACTTGGACACTCCCTGAGATGTCATCTTCCCATGTGCACACGGGGGCCTCCTAGGACTTTATAATTATTCCACTAAGGATTCTGAGCTTTAAGAGACTGATTCTTAGATGCTATGGCATCTTTATAGATCCCCATTGGTTTTTGTGGGATGTAGTTCCAGGTTTTAAAACTGAGTACCTAAAGGGAGGTACAGGTTTATGTGTGTAAGTTCCTTCATCTACAGCAATGCTGAACAGCCATGAACACACAGTGAAGCAAATTAAACGTCAATTACATACATGTCAATTCAGAACCTTCCATTTTGGCAAACACTTTAATAAACCTTAGCCATCAATGTTATTTAAATAGACATGGGATTTCCCTATTGTGTTTCTTAATATAGCTCCATACATTCTAAGTGTTCAGAATTGCAACCCAAAGTCAAAACTCTCCCATTCATACAAAGGCAGCACATGTGCCCAGGGACATCCGTGTGCTCCTCGGCAGCGGAAACTCCTCCGGCAGCGCCGCAGCCTGCTCCATCAAACCTTACCTTCCCAGTTTCCAAGGCAACAGCGGAGCCCGAGCGATGGATGCACGAGGGAGGCAACAGAGATCCCACAACATTTTCATATCTGTCCGTAATTTCCCATTGTTCGAAAAAGAATCACAAACGTACAAATGTGAAAGCTGGGCAAGCATACCAAATGCCCGATGATGGCTTTATTCTCACTTGTTTGTGATGGGTTTATTGCTCAGGCACATATATCAGAGGCTACATGACTTTTTGAGTCTTTCTGTTGGTACTCGAATGAGCAGGCTCTGTTTGTTAGCTTATTGTTTGCTTTCTACCCGATAACTATGATATTCCCACCTGATCAGGACCATCTGAGTTCACCTTTGGAACTTGATCTTTAATCGCTTGCAATGCATATTAAGATAGAAGAATATTTCTGCCAGCAAGAGGGTGGAATAATAATGAAGGTATATTTAATTCTAGTAATAAAATACCAGAAAGGAAAAACTATTTTTATTTCAAAATTACAACCCACTGCAGGCACTAGAAGCAGTTAAATACTACAATGCTGAGCATTTTTATGAATGAACAAAAGCAAAGCGCTTTCACTGCACAGTCCTCTGTACTTGTATTTATTGTACCTGGGGGTTTGCGTGTTTGGCCAAGAATGAAAGAGGAGAGAGGATGAGTGTGTGAGAGAACATCATGTTACGGAACAATTTAGGGCACTGTCAACTCTAAAATGACCCATGTTCCTTTTGAGGGAAGAATTGTTTCCTCATGAACGTAATATTTCTTCCATATCCTGTGGTTTCTCTTGTGAACTTAGATTATAACCTCTGAGAGTCAGGAATTTCGGTGAATTTGGTTGTAGAGGACGCAGAGAACCCCCCTCCTCTGGCTTCCAAAGCTACCCTAATAAACACGATTACATGTTGCAAAATGACTCCAGAAAGGGAAAAATATGTTGATCATCATCAGGCAGCGATTTACTGAGAAGAAAGGCAAAACAATGCAGCCTCTCATTATTTCTGCTTGGCACACCAGATGTGATGGGTAGCAGCCAGATGGCTCCTGCCCCCATCCAGGCTGCATCTACCTTTTAAGATCGCTCAGTAGATGAAATATTCCTGCCATCTCTATGAACGGGGTCCTCCAGTCAAGAGATGACTAAGATTCCAGCATCAATATAAATGAAATGCTGATATCACGTTTTGCAGGTAGCTTTTTTCCTGCCCATCATCGAGAACAAGGCACAGATAGTGACTTTGATCTGCTAGTCACCATTTCTTTTGTTCCTTAGCCTCCTTGCTTTATCTTGCAACCTGATAGAGGACACAAACTCAAACTGACACCGAGCAAACTCTAAACTTCATCTTGTGATGTCTGCTGAGAGATGCAGTAGTTTGTGGTGGGATTCCATGTACCTTGTTTAAAATCACCTAGGTTCCCCGTGGGAGAGTTCAGGGTGCTGTCGCACTAGGTGGCTGAATCGACCGAAGAGCTTGCTCTGCTCTCTCCTGCTTCCGGCTGCCTGCCTTGTCCTCCTCCTTTGCACCAGTTCTCCCTCCGGCACACTCCCCAATCCAACAAGCAGCTTCTTCCCCACCGCCAGTTTACGGAACCTAACCGTGGAGTTTAGGGAGCCGGACTGACTGGTAGAGGGGTCGCTCAGGCCCTGGAGCTCCCTAAGGGAAATAAAACAAAGGTAACGCTTGAAGCAGGGTGAGGGGAATAGGACCGTCCTTTTTAGCAGCTGGAGCACATTGAATCAGGCTGGCCCACGGAGCTACCCACTTCTGCAAGTGGCAGTTTTCTCGATGCCCCGGAAATCTCCATCACAAACTTGCTTTTCCTCCCTGCCTGGAATTTCAAAAAAACCCAGCCATACAATTAATTTATTAATTATAAGACCAGCATTATGCTGGATGCAGAAAAGCAGACTGAGAAGTCAATGCTTGAATTGCATTTAATGTTTGTAAAGCTTGTTGTGAGACCATTTGAATTCTGCTTGAAAACCCTGTTTAATTATTCACTATGAAGGAAGGCAGTATTTTTCTACTACATTTACGGAAAATGTGGAAACATTTTTCAGTGCAAAACAGACAACTGTTTACTGTACAAGCTACACAACCTCTGCCGGGGTAGCCATTTCACTCTCTGGAGCAAGTGTTTTCACATTCTGCTTAAGCTGGATTATTATTAACATTTCTGTCTGCAATGATAGAGGCATTCTTGCCAAAAGAAAATATGCCTTAAACTTACCAAGGAAGCCAAGTGAGAAAAACGATTATAAAAGATGGCATATGGATAAATTGAGACAAGTTAGAAAATCTCTACCATACAAGAATCAAAGATTAATAAACAAGAATTGAACAAAGCTAACTTGATTTCCTCCCTTACGAGTGGAATTCTGCCCGTAAGGGAAAAATGACTTTGAGTGGGGAGGAGGGAATGACCTACTCTTAAATTATTTCTTTTTCGCTTAGATACTGTAAATAGATAGCCTTCTCGTACACACACTTCAAAAAGACACAATTTTTCTTTCTGGCAGATTCACAAATAAAATACTTGAAGTAGGATTGAAGCTAGGAGCAGGGAGACAGTTCACTTCTTGTTGAACTGCTCAGGGAGAGGAAAGAGTGGTCACCTGCACTGCGCCTTTGCCAGCAGAACGGCTGGGACGGACGGACAGGACACACAGGCTTTCACAGCTCCCCCCAGTACCCTCCTGCACCTCGGGTCCAGCTGCTCAGAGGACTCCAGTTGGACAAGTGTCTAGTAAAGTCAGGGACAAAAAAATGTCTTTTTCCAAAACACACCATGGCCTCGGGGACTTTCCTGTGACCAAATGCTTCCATTTTGAATTGTCATGTAGGTGAGCTAAAGATAACCACCATCTAAAAGGGAAGTATCTGAGATCCCATAGTCTGCTCTTTCCCATCTTAACAAATAACAACCAGTCCAGGGCAGGTGATTGCTGGAGTATCAAAAGGCTTAGCACGAATGAATTTTAGATTGGAAGGGGGAAAATTCTCAAAAAAAATTTTTATTTTTTTTTAGTCACATACAAGATTAGCTCCTAATACTTATTTATAAAGGTTTATTTTGAGTTGAAGGGAAAAAAATAACCTTACTTGGATTACCTCAGGCACATATAACACATCAAAAGAGCCATGAGCTTTGTTCTGTGGAAATGTAGAAGCAGCTGAAAAATACACGGGAAGATTGAGAAGGAGATTCTTTGTAAATGCAAAAATGGTGCCTCCCCTACAATAAGCAGATTCAGGGGAACAGCATTACCTATAGCTCCTAAGCAGGCTACCACACGTGAACGGTCCCTAAAAGTATACGCTCAATATGCTTTAACGTGGAACAGAAAAATAAAGTAACATCCCTTGGGAGAAATGGTGTCTACCAGATAGAGGGTAGTCACATGATTTCTCCAGAGAGGATTTTATCTCCTCATAGCTTTAGCAAACAAAAATATTAGGCCTCATTAAACAGACAACAATAATTGAGGCACCTCCCATCATGAAGCAGAATTTAATATAGTTTAACAGCACTTAAAAAAAATAATGTAGTAAGACAATGAGGTGTGGTTTGTTGGAGTTTTGTTTGTCTGGTTGATTTTGGAAAGTGATTTCAATGGAACAACCATGAAACTGGCCCTGCTCAAAGCCAGTACCAGGGTTCATCCTGATCTTATACATAGTTTTGCCATGGGGCTTACAGGGAGGGACAAAAGATGAAGGAAGCAAGGGAAGAGCTCTTCCTGGTGGGGAGAGTATTGCTAGATGCCCCAGCTCTTTCTGGTGAGGTAAGAAAACTTGTCCCTCTTGCCACAGCCTCCCCAGGCACCAGAGCTGCGTTTTACAGTAGCGCACTGCAGCACTGCCCTGTGAGGACTCTGTCAGTCCATCACGGTTTCTTTAAGCACATAGTATGTGCACAGATACCTAGAAGGACCTGCTAGTGCTATACTCTTTTGAAGTATGCAGCATGTGGTATCATCTATGAGCAGATTTCCCTACATAGAAGATTAGGGTTTAGCCCCATTTTTGCAGAGAGTTGGATAGAGAAGGGACCAAAGATCTGGATTATCTTCTTTCTTCAGGTCATAAATCCTACTCCTACTTTGGTTTACTGTTTTCTTCATCTCACACCTTCTGGAAAGATACACCTGTCAACAGGATGAGCCTCAGGTTTGATTCTTAGATTATCACATCACCAGGACCATTGTACATAGATTGTCACATCACTAGGACCATTGTACATTTAATGCAACCCAATTCCTGACATATATAGGCACCTTGCATAAGTTGGGAAGAAGAGAATCCTTATTGCTCCCACTTGACAGATTGGAAAACATCTTTGGAAAACAGGTGTAGGTCCATGTTCTCAACAGATACTTAAGTGTTTTGAAGAACCCAACCACATATTGGACTACCCTTTCACAACACTGTTGGTACAATGGCTTAGACTGAGGTCCTAGAACTAAATAGAGAAATTAGGAGAGATGGCATCTCCTTGCTAGCACATCTCATTCCATTTCTATTTAAATTAAACCTACATAGTACCTAGCTGCTTTTACAGCCTTCTTTAGCTTTACCATCTTGCATCTGCCAGTGGACAAACATTGAGTTGTTTCCTTGGTCAAGACATTCTGCTAATGTGCTTGATGCCACACATTAAACAAAGGGAACAAAAAAGAGATTGTTCCCTTCCCCAACACCATCAGCTCTAATTGTCAGCAGAGAATGCTTCCCTGCAGGTCACCACTGATATGTTGAAACAAAAATTTATTGCTTGATATTATTAACTTCTATCTCAACACACATGAGCCATTGTAAGGGGCTTAAGCTGCACAGCACTAAGCCTGTACTCTCTAGCCTCATTTCTTCCAGACAGGACACCTCATGCAAGACTGCTAGCCCTAGAGATGTTGTTCATCACACAGACAAATACAAATCAACACCCAATAGAGGTTAAGACAGTCAGATTACCTAATCTGAAATCCTTTCAGCAGTTTTGCTTTCTCTGTGAAACAGAAAAAGTGCAACCATGAGCACTTGCTGAGACATCTGTTTGTTGTTTGGCATACAGCAGTCAGCCCCCAGTTTTTATAGTGAATGATCTCCTGGGTGATAGATACAGCGAAAGCTCAAAGATCTATCAGGAAAAAAAAATGGTAGTGCAGCCCCCAGGCCCAGTATGAGACTCATCTTCCCTTACAATCCGCTTACTGTTCATATCCAGTTTTGAACCTCCCCTCTAAACCTTCCAGTACCCCCTTTTTGCCTGTATTTCCATCAATGGCTACTGAAATAATGGGTTATTTTTTTAAAGGCTTATGACTGGCAAATAAGCTGTGTAGGATTTATGAAAGGACATGTTTCTGTCTAGAGTATCTCTATTTATGGTTTATCTTCCTCTAGAAAAAACAGAATACAAACAACAGCAAGCACTGTAGGATGGTGTCCTACTTTCCAGTAAAGGAGTTGTACTAAAATGTGTCGCTTGGGTAACTATATTTAAGGGTTAGCTAGAGACAGAGTGTAATTACACTAAGAATTAGAAGCTAGACATGCTCAACACTAGTGAAACCTGCTACAAAGGAAGATCTTTACTGTCAAAGACGGGGTTCTCATCTTTTAGTTAAACTTTGTCTAAACTCATTTGCTGGCTCCCCTTCTCAGCTTTACGAACAAAGCTATATCATAAACAGTTTCAAGTGCAACCCAGCTAGGTAATTTCAAGGGAAGGTTGCTTTGACAATCAGATAAGCTGTTATTTCCCCAAAGGGCCTGGGGCAGCATGTAGTAACTCAGTTACTAAAACCACCTCGATTTATTTAATGCTTAATCCTAGAACTGCTCAAGTGCTAAGAAATACAAGTATATTGTGGGTATATATAGTTTATTTGTTTACCAACAGTCCTGGCAGTTTAAGTGCTTCTCACCCCTCTTTATAGGGTGTACACCTGCAATGAAGCATAGAAATGAGAGAAAAGCTTTCGCAAGTGCCTGCTGTCCTACACACCATGGTAGATCTCACCTAGGATAATAAGCCCATCAGCAAAGGAACGGGGTAGACTCAGAGCAGTGTCTGTAGGCACCGGTCAATTAACAGAGCCCAAACAGGCAAGATATTAGTCACGCACAGTAACTCCCTTTTAAGTCTTTATTCCAGTAATGCCTTCCAAGCATTTAATTAAGGATCACAAAAGAGGTTGCACACACATGGATACCAGCTCTTTGAGCAGCAAGTAATTGTAGCATTGGTAGCAGTTCTCAAGGCAACACTTTTTTTTTAGTACAGGAGCACTCCCCTAAGCGATGTTTGGGTGAACTAAGGACTAAGCATACATGTTAGGTAGCTGCTATACTCTGTGGGGGACTTTACTCATTTTGCAGAAGTAAGGAACGTCTCAGAGGCCTTATAATGACTGACAACTGCATTGTAGACTCAACTCAAGATTCTTGCATCCTTTAAGCACATGGCAGCATAAGTGTCATCCCCCTCCCGCTATAAGGAAGCCACACTTACCTTTGCAAAGATGCACAACAGGGTGCTGCTGCGCCTCTCGCAGCCTGGGCAGAGGTCCATTTCCTGCTGCAGGGACCAAGACCATCAAACAACAGCCCTGCAAACGCATAACTGGGATGTAGGAGAGAGTTATTGTCAGGGTATCTACCGGACTACTCCAAGATTGTTTGTATGCTCTGGGCAGTCTTTTGAACCATGTTATCTAGAATCTGCCCATCACCTCTTACCTCTGGAAGAGAATTGATTGCGCTGAAGAGTCAATCCTTTTACAGTTAAGGGCAGCTTAGTGGCTATTTTTGGGAAACACTCAAGAATTTTATGCCTGAAGAGAAAGTTTAGGTTCTTCATCAAGTTCAGGTTGTCTGCTAACAGAGACCTATGCTTCTCTGCATGGACTTTTCATATTTAGAGAAGAAGGGTGGGGTAGACAGGACAGCTCAGGACCAAGTCAAATACACAAGCAGCCACCCACACACGTACTATAGGCCCTGGAACAATTTAACTAAGAGCTGCTGAATGGCAGTGGGGGAGCCTGCAGCTATCCTGTCAAATCAGTTTTGACAGCTTGTAATGTGGAATTCAATACCTTCTCCCTGACCTCACTACATGTATGTCCATAAATAGGAGTTGCAGGATTCTCAAGTGGAGTGTCTTGTTTCTATTAGTTAAGGCAGCTTTCCCCCCAACAATAGGTTAGCTGTTAGACACAACAGTGTCTCACAGTGAACACCCCGTTTCCGTAAGTTAGCTACCGTCTTAAGCTGAACACCTGCAGTTTACTCATGGTGCCACATTCACGGCCTGAGAAATCTTGTTTTATTGAGCTTAACCGTTCATTGATGTTAAGGATTAAACTGAGAAGTGAAGCTACAGAAAACTACGCAAGAGTTATTTTCTTAGTCTAGAGAGAAATAAGGCAGAGGAGACAGTTTAGGACACAAAAAGCCTTTATGTTTGAGAAGTTAACCATTTCAACAGAAGACTCTGAAGTATTTTTTGCAACTACTGTTACATTGGACAGTCAAGGATACAAAACTGCTGACAGAAGCAACAGTGGAGAGCACCAAATTAAAAAAATGCATGCTTCAGCACAACTGCACAGATTCCTCCTCTCAATGAACACTTGCCTGCTCAGACTATACTTAACTCCTACCCATTTCAACTTTATGCCTCATCCTCCTCTCCTTCCTCTTCAAATTCCCCCTGCTCATCAGCGGTGGCATCCTGGTATTGCTGGTATTCGGAGACCAGGTCGTTCATGTTGCTCTCGGCCTCCGTGAACTCCATTTCATCCATGCCCTCGCCAGTGTACCAGTGCAAGAAAGCCTTGCGCCGGAACATGGCCGTGAACTGCTCCGAGATCCTCTTGAAGAGCTCCTGAATAGCTGTGCTGTTGCCGATGAAGGTGGCGGACATCTTGAGGCCGCGCGGGGGGATGTCGCAGACGGCCGTCTTCACGTTGTTGGGGATCCACTCCACAAAGTAGCTGCTGTTCTTGTTCTGCACGTTGAGCATCTGCTCGTCCACCTCCTTCATAGACATGCGGCCCCGGAAAATGGCGGCCACCGTCAGGTAGCGGCCGTGGCGGGGGTCACAGGCGGCCATCATGTTCTTGGAGTCGAACATCTGCTGCGTCAGCTCGGGCACCGTCAGGGCTCGGTACTGCTGGCTGCCGCGGCTGGTGAGAGGGGCGAAGCCCGGCATGAAGAAGTGCAGCCGGGGGAAAGGCACCATGTTGACCGCCAGCTTGCGCAGGTCGGCGTTCAGCTGGCCGGGGAAGCGAAGGCAGGTGGTCACGCCGCTCATGGTGGCCGACACCAGGTGGTTCAGGTCCCCGTACGTGGGGGTGGTCAGCTTCAGGGTGCGGAAGCAAATGTCATACAGGGCCTCGTTGTCAATGCAGTAGGTCTCGTCCGTGTTCTCCACCAGCTGGTGCACAGAGAGGGTGGCGTTGTAGGGCTCCACCACCGTGTCCGACACCTTGGGGGAGGGCATGACGCTGAAGGTGTTCATGATGCGGTCGGGGTACTCCTCCCGGATCTTGCTGATGAGGAGGGTGCCCATCCCAGAGCCCGTGCCGCCCCCCAGCGAGTGGGTCAACTGGAAGCCCTGCAGGCAGTCACAGCTCTCCGACTCCTTCCTCACCACATCCAGGACAGAGTCCACCAGCTCAGCGCCTTCCGTGTAGTGCCCCTTGGCCCAGTTGTTGCCAGCCCCGCTCTGACCTGCAGGGCGGACCAGAAGCAAGGCGCCGCGTTACGCCCCAGGGAGGAACAGAGATGGTGCCGCTTCTCCTGCCCCGTGGGCATCCCCACCCCTCGCTCCCATCCCCATCCCCACCGGGCCGGTGGGACTCAGGTCCCCCAGGTCACTCGCGTGCTGGCTCTGAGCCTTTTCCACGCACGGAGCTCCCGCTTCAGGACGCCTCCATCCCATGCTCACTCACCAAAGACAAAGTTGTCCGGCCGGAAGATCTGTCCAAAGGGGCCGGAGCGCACGGAGTCCATGGTGCCGGGCTCCAGGTCCACCAGGATGGCACGGGGGACATACTTGTTACCTGCGGGAGGAACCAGCACTGGTGTTACAGGAGCCCTGCTGTGCTCCCTTTACCTCCCTGCTATTTGCTGCCCGGGATGCAGAGGGTGAGGGAATTCGGAGGGAGGTAGCTAGGGATGGGAACACAAAGGAGCTGTTAAAGCTCTGCCAGGCTGAGACGCGCTGCGAAGAGGGCTGGGACACAGCCCCCACAGCAGGATGCGCTGGGGACCCCCTGTCTGCCCCCCACCCAGCAGCACTGAGCCGGGAAGCTCGTTACATCACGTCATTTACCGGTGGCTTCGTTGTAGTAGACGTTGATCCTCTCCAGCTGCAGGTCACTGTCCCCGTGGTAGCTGCCCGTGGGATCGATGCCGTGCTCATCGCTGATGACCTCCCAGAACTAGAAGAAATTTTTGGAAAAGGGCGATTGTTAACCACAACTGGCCAGTGCCAATCACACCCCCCAGCACAGTCTGTGCATGCCGTGGCCCTGACCACTCCCTGGCATGGCAGAACAGCTGCCCGGGAGGAAGGTGAGTCAGTGCAGAAGGGCTTCCCTGGCAGCAGCAGCTGAGCTAACAGAGGGCAGATGGGCAGCTGGAGCACCGAAATGCAAGTTAATTATTGTATAGCTTTTATCCAAAGGATGACAGTCCTCAGGTGTCACAATTTGGTGGTCTCCCATTGTCTAGCAGTGATGTAAGACCCTCTA
>VXBL01008576.1:18474-31596 GCA_013400195.1 Aramus guarauna
GGCGAACTCGCAGGACTTTGTCGCTTCGTTGCGGATTTACGCATGGTGAGGGATGAAGAAAGGCGAGGAGCTGTAAAGCGGCGGGTAAGGGAGGGTGGAACATGTGCTTCCCCAGAGATGCTTTCCCCGGTTTCTTTCCGAGCAGCCCGGTGTGGCACCGCGGTCGTTACCAGGGGCCGCAGAGCCGGCGGGCAGGGCACATGCCCACGCCGGAGGAGGAGGAGGAGGAGGAGGAGGCCCGGGGGAGGAAGAGCACGCAAGGGCGGCACGGTCCGCTCCGCGCCCGGGGCCCTTCGGTGCGGTCAGCGCGGCGTGTCGGCTCCCCGCCGGTACCGCTGCTTCGCACGGCGGTTCGTGCGAGTGTGTGCGGCGATGGGAGGGTGCGGCTCCGCCGAGAAACTGCCCAGGGCCCCGCAAGCGCAGGCGGGGTCACCGCAGCCAGCGCCGGGCGGCACCCCACTAACCCGGGCTTTAGTGACCCACCGTTTTAAGGCTGCAGTTATTCTAGAGGTACAGATGAAAGTTCACCACCATTTCCAGCACGTATTTCTTCAATATACTCTTTCCTTTGTTCTATCCGTGTGCCGATCCCCCTAATCTTTCTAACCTCGTTTATGTGGATCGATAACCCTGCCTGTGGATCGCGCTAGATTTTACATTCTTCCAAGGCAATCTGCAGAGCAGCCCGGCTTCCTCTGATTCATATGCCAAAGCATCCACACCTTTCTTTTGTTCACCTTACAGGGAGAAGGCATCCCAGCTCCAAAAAGGGGATGCTGGGTTTGTCTCTTCTATAGTGATTTTGAGAAAAATAAGTCTGATCACTCGCGCTCCCTGTAAAATCTGTTTTTACTGGTCTAAGCCAGGAGCAGTTTAATTATTTGGTTGACTACGCTTCACAAACAATGTGTAATTTTAATTTCTAGCGCACTTTTTTTTTTTTTTTGGTGGCATGTTAACTGCATAATCAACATCCACATCTATAATTACTTGTTTAAAAATAACTTGCAGATTAGCAACTCCAGTGGACCACTGACCGCTTCAGGTAATGATTCCAAGCAATGCCAGTCCTTCCCATGGCTGCAGTGGGTGTGCTCCTGAAAACACTGTTGCAGCAAAACTCGGGTACAGCAGAACTGGTGCAAAATACAGGTGCTGTGACTACTCGCTACTATGATTTCCAAGTATTCTGCATATCCGACGGTGCAACTTAGTTATTTACTGGAAGAATTATTGATATTTCAGCACAAAAGGGAGTAGCTGATTTTACACATCCTCCATACCTACGTTAAGCTCATTCCTAACAGCTTGAAGCTTCAAAGGAAGCCATTTTAAAATCCAATTCAAGGAGACTAGATTATTAACACTGGAGGAAAGAAACCCACCCCAACTGCTTTATCTTAAAATAATTCACTTTTTTTTGATTGGGGGGGGGGGATGTTCAAGTACATCTTCTGTATAGGACTTGTTGAGACTGGAAGGCAAAAAAAACCAACATGAAATTTCTAAAATAAACAGCTGCATTACTGGGAGGTGAAGGAGGAAATCCAGGTCTAGCTTTTCTGCAGCCCCTGGACAAGACCCTTTAGAGGCGAACAGCAGCCATTCACATAACTTCAGGAGACTTCAGACAAGGTCCAGCTTCATTCAAAGGTAAGCATTTGAAACGGAGGGTTTCCCAAAGGTTCGGCGTAGCCTATTGCAAATGACTTGCTGGGAAATTCACTGTTCAGCTATTAGATGCCGGTGCCTCTCTCTCTCTCCCTCCTCTGTATTTGCCTCACATCGATGTGTCTGTCAGCGCAGCCCCTGCCCCAGCCCCGGGGCCGGCCCTGGCTGGATTCCTCCATCCCCGGTCTCCCCGGCAACCGGCCCCCCCTCCCGGCAGAAACGTGCTACACAAAAAAGAAAGGAACAAAAAAAAAAAAAACAACACCCAAAAAACAAACCAAAACAAAACCCCCAAACAACAACAACAAAAAAACCCACCCAAAGAAACCCTGCGACATTTTCATTCGCCTGGCTGTTTTCCCAGGGTGTAAAAGCAGCGCGGCGATGGGAGTGCAGAAACAGCGGCGGGGCGGGTGAAACGCCAGCTCACGGGGTTATTCCGCAGCCATCCCCACCGGACACACGAGACGGGGAATAACACAACCCCAGTCAAGAGTTTGTTTAATGAAGCTCAGAGGATCAGCCCAGTTTCAGCCAATATGTCCTATCCCTCCTTGCTTTTGTGGTTCCCGTCCTCCCAGCTACGAGGTTGGGTGTCATCACCGTCAGATTCTCTGCCTTTAGCTACTGAAGTGGTCACTGATGAAAGTCCCGGCTCCCTTGAAGGATGCAGAAGGTTGCAACAGCCAGCTAACAAAAGCCCAAGGGAAGGACTCGCTCATTTTACTTTATAATAGGAAATATGTGCATTTGTGTGATGTACTGCAGTGCAGTTTGTGGGTCATTAGAAGGTTTTTTTCTAAAGAGAAACTTGCTCTTCCTTTCAGAAAACATGCACCCATCCCATGGCTCAGCATCCTATTGCATAGGTCATGTCCTTGTCCGTGGCTCCTCTCAGCAGGACATGAATGACTTACAGACCTTGAAGTTATGCCCAGACCTCCAGAGTGGCACCTCAGCTTTCCACATCTTGAGGGGCAGGATGCTGTAGTGTAGAAAAATGAGAAAAAAGTTTGGACTCTCGCAAGCTGAAGTCCTACACCACAGACCAGGCTAGACAGTAGATGACCTGTGTCTAGGGTATCTCATTAGGTCATTTAGGGCAAACCAACATTTTGCTCCTCAGCATGCGTCATTGTAAGTCAGAGGAGGGCCAGGGAAGGGCAGGCTGGGATGACCCTGGGTATATTTGGGAGGAATTCAGGGTGGTGCCTGCGCAGGGGCAATATTTTGTATCTATACAAACAAAATTTTTGTTGGTGGTCTCTGTTTCTGCGTGCCTTCTTGTTTTTGCATATGAGTTGCTTAGAGGCTATACCAGCGGCTGGACCAACCGTGTCAGCTGGCGGGAAAGGACAAGAAGCAGACAAGGCTGGTAGCAGCCATGACTGTGTGCTAACTGCGACCCTCGGTAGCCTTCCCCCTGACAAAAGTCCTGGCTGTAACATGGTTCAGCTGCACGGTCTCTGCCCAGGCTCTCTAGAAAATTGCTAAGCTATGGCAAAGTCAGGGGCGCAGCACCAGGCTCCATAAGAAAAGGTACAACTACAGGCAGAGATAGGACTAGAGGAACGTGATCGAGGACAGGGGAGGATCAACACCAGCGCAGAAAGCTGTGAGATGCTAAAGGAAGAAAACAGGGAGGCAGCAGCAAACTGCAGCACATCAACACTGAGGACATGTTTGTGGGAGCAGCAAAGGCCAGCCCACCTCCCCCTGCCCGCACCTGCCCGGCCAGCACGCCAGCGGCTGTCTCTGCCCGTCGGTGCGACGCTTAAACCCCAGAGCTCATCAAAGCCAAGCTGTCCTCAGGCCCTGATGCCCGGGATGGATGGTGTGTCCCCAGGTGCCCAACAGCACGCACAGGCAGCGAGGGGTGGCCACGCCGTCGGCAGTGGCCCCACACCAGCCCGGCTGCTGGGTTGGCACTGGTCACGCGACAAGCCCTGGTGGGCGAGGCCGTGGCCATGCTGTACCGGCAGCACCCCAGGAGAGCAGGGGTACCCCTCTGGTGCTGCCATGCTCTCCAGAGGGCCCAGGGCTGCTGCCCCACAGCCCCCGTGGTGCTGCCCATCTTGGGGCATCCCTGGCCTCAGCAGGGGTGAAGCTGGGGGCTGCTGGTGAAGCCGTCTGGGGCTGCTGCACATCCTCCCTGCAACCGGCTGCAGCCAGATCATGGGATTATTTTTGCTCATTTACTGCTGCTACAAGCCACTGTTTCTATTAATTAGTTAAAAACACATGAATGTTTCCATTTTGCTGAGAGCGCTGTCTGCACCTACCTGCTCACCAGTTACTCATTATTAGACAAGGTAAGGATTACTCTAGTGAAACAAAAGCCTTCGCGAGTCTGTCAGCCAGAACCCTGCTCAGCACTCTCGGAAAGGAAAACCCCCAGCCTCAGATTAAGGACTCTCACTGTGGCACCTCATCAGCAAAAATTACAGCAGTAAGAAGTCCCGAAGGTGGCTCTGAGGTCACACTGGCACCGCTTTTCACGTGCACAGTAGCACCATGTGTTGTGTACTCAGTCCCCCCCCCAGCACACACTGAACCTGTCACAGCATTATTTCTTGTTTCATCTCCTTCATTCTAAGGCTTACAGGTATGCCCTTACCTAAGCAAATAGTAATAATTCAAGCATCTAATAATGTCTCCAACTGTATTTAGCAGATGAGGATATAAACCACAGAAGTGCAGAAGAGATGAAAAATGGTTCCCTTAATTAGGAAATTATTGAAGCGAAGAGCAGGTAGGAGGCAGAGGGCAGCTTTCCTACAATCAGGTGAGAGTGCTGATGAGAAATTGATCTGCTCTCTAATAAATCCGCTTGCCTGGCCACCGAACACGGCAAGAGTCTGTGTGGATGCTCGAGTCCCCGAGCCAATGATGGGAAGGCATTTTGATTCCTGTGTGCTCTGCTTTCCAGGCATAAATATTAACAAGGTCCCAGCCTCAGTGCTGGTGCTGATGCAGCTGTTTCTACATTCATGTGGAACAAATTCAGTAAATGCAAAAGAGCAAGGCATGAAAGGGAATATTCACTTGCTCCTCTGAGTTATTCTTAAAATCTGGTCTTGATCCTTTCTTTCCTAAGCAGGATTTTTTTTTTTTTTTTTTTCCCCTGCATGTTCGGGCAGAACTGAGATGGAGCAAATTTGCATCCTTTGAGGATCTGGTTGCAAATGGCAGTGTCAGAGAGTAAAGCCATTTGTGTCAGAGAGTAAAACTCATTTGCAGTCGTCAGGTCAGAATCTGGAACTGCAGCAATACAGAAGCCACATGCCAGACAAACACTCCTTTTTTGCTTGGAGCCTTCTAGGTTGAACATTTTTATTCCAGCACACACCCCCCTCCTTTCCCCCCCCAGGACTCATCCTTGAAACCCCGATAGCAACACACTGCTCAGCATCATTACCAAATCGAGTTTCTACTGAATCCATTGCCTTGCTCGGCCAGCTAGGATTTGGTATATTAAGGAAGCAGGAGTTTTTGTAACCCGATTGAACAAAGCATTTTTCTCTCAAGGTCTTCTGCCACCACCCTGCTCTCTCCTCCCTGCAGTAATATTGCGGCTGGCAGCGCTGCTTGCTGCAAGGAAGAGTGTGCTTGTCAAGTCGTTAACACTTTCTTTTTTTCTTTTTTTTTTTTTTCCCCTTTGCAAAAGGCATGGTTGTGCAAATGAATTGTAAAGATCTTATCAGGCAGCTGCTTTCAGGTATGCCTCCCATACGCATCTTTCAGAAGACTGGAAAGAAAATAAATATAATATATAATTTTGAAGGCTGGGAAAAAAAAAAAAAAAAAATGGCCCCCGATCACTCCTATGTATATTAAATCTCTGGCTTACCAGAAAAGAAAATGACTGTTTGGCAAGATTTTTCTCTCCCCAGCAGCAGTTGCCCTCCTGTGTTGGGCTGGAGGGAGACGATCTGGGTGCCAAGAGCTTGCAGCTGAGAAAAGCAGGGTTTGGAGGAGCTGCACAGGGCTCTGGGGTGCTGTCGGTACAGCGGTATAACCTCTCTCCTGATGGCAGGATTTACACAAAGGCTTTGATCATCTCGTTTATTAAAGCTGGAAGCATCCTCGCCAAGCTAGAACCAGTGGCAGAGAGGAAAATGCTGTTCCCGGCCCTTCCTTCCCCTTGTGCTTTAAGGAATCCCTGCCGCTGGGATTGCAGCGATGGGGAAAAAGGCAGCAAAACTGGGGTGTGGGGTGACATGGCTGCTGTGCCAGCGCTGACATCATCACTCGGGGCAAGCGGGGTGGGGGGGTGCCAGGTGCTTGCAGGGGAGCGAGTAAGTCTGCACCCGCATTGCTGCATGGGTTTTACAGGCTAAGACTGCTCTTTGCAGGGGTGGGGATGCAGGTACCTGAACAAACCATCCAGCAGTAACTCAGGAGCCCAAACTGCAGCATTTTGGCCAACTGCTAAGCGAAGTTCGTCATTACAAGCTTTATCTTCAGCTCACAGGAGCTAGCAGGTGTTTTTTCAATTGATTTCTGTAGAGGCTGGCTCAGATTCTGAATCTGTTAAAGAAAGGTATCGCTCCCAAATGCCGTGAATTCCTTTGTCCTCCTCTTCCCCCCTATTTTCCCATTTATGGTTCTCTACAGGATTTAGGGATAATTTTCACCTGATTTGTGTTTGCCTGATGAGAAACACATAACAAATGTCTCTTTATTGGACTTCATGCATACATATGCCTTTCAATCCTGGGGAAAGCCACCATCCATGCCAGGACTCTAACAACAGCACCTGGCACCGGCTTTTTCGAACACCACACAGCAGAGATGATTTCTCATGTTTTGAGGGGCAGCAGGGAAGGATATTTTTCAGTTGCTGTTCACAGGTGGGACACAGACTTTCTGAAGACACAGCTTCAGCCTTTTGAGATCCTGCTTGACTTTGAAAATACAGTAAAGGAACTCCGATAGCATTTTCTCAGGGTGGTATGTTCTGACGGCATAACTATTCTGTCGTCATGCAACCAGGTGACACATCCATCTTTTGATACTGGTGCTGAGTAATTAAATTTTTTTTAACTCCAGAGATTGGAGACAGATCACTGAAGTGATGATTGTGAAAGTTATATTCTGTGTAATCATCAATAACATCGGATACACTGATTAGGCAGCAGCAGCCGCTGTTTGACATACTTCTGCTAGGAAATCAAATACATCTCTGATCTAAATCACGCTGTGCTACAGAGAGCTCTAAGAACTTGGAGAGCCTTGCCCGAACAGCCACATCCTTCACGGATCTCACCACTGTACTCAACAGAGCAGGAAGGAAAAGCGGAGAGAAGAGACCGGCTTGAGCTAAGCCACCTCTGGGCGAACACTCGAGGACTGCCGAGGGACAATGCCAGGCCTGTTAGCTCCGCTCTTTGTCCAGCGAGGAGGAAGCAAAATAATCAAAGCTGAGTTTGTCCAGCTAGTTTTGCTTGCACATGGAAAAATTAAAAGGCCGTGGCATTACTTTAAAAAGTAATGAAAGAGAGTGGCTGTTTGGAGAACCAGACAGAGGCAGGCACTTGCTCGCGTGCTTGAGAAAGGGAGAAGCTGAGCGCAGGCATGTCCAGTCAGACCTGCAGGCTCAGGGACTCTGTGATGGAGACTAGTAAGTCCAAGACTTGGACTAAGGAGGAAAAGAAGAATGATGGAAGTTCTGACGTCAGCAAAGACAAAGTACCCAGAGCAATGGGGAAGAGACCAGAAGCGCAGCAAGTCCCATAAGCATGACAAGAGCAAACTATCTTTCAAAAAAAGTGAACTTAATTCCCCTCCCAAAGCAACCTGACTCTCTGCCAAACCTTTGTTTCTGTGGCTGCCAGCACTGCACGTTGAATCAGTGATTTCCAGGGCTAAGAACATCGCTTTTTGCAACCTGAGCAGCCAAGTCAGCCCTTGAGCCAGCAGCAGGCTGGCATCCTCTCTGCTTCGAGCACACAACACACCTCTTGTGCGTTACATACTCCAGCCTTGCATCCCGCTAGCTGACCCAAGGACAGAAAAATAGTAGGATCCGTCAGGTGTGTGGTATGTTATATGGGATCTAGGCATTGAGTTGAGCAATATAAGGGAAAATATTTTTCAGTACTATCTTTTTTTTTTTCCCCCCTTCCCTTCTCCGCCTTTCAAAAGCTCATTTCCATTAGGTTTTCACACCTGTTCCCTTCCCTGTCAGGTCTCAGGTCTGTAATAGCCCATTGCACCGGCAGATCTCACTACAGCTGCTGGCTTTTATGGACTGGAGTCAGTGTTTGTAAGCTGCTTTGGGATTCCTCGCCATGAAGCGGACTATCTGCATATAAAATATGATTTCCAGTTGACTGCATAAACCTCTTCTTGTCCCTGAGGGGAGCGGTGAGTCACTCCATGTTAGTGCTTCCCCTCCAGCAGCTATGAACCCACACGTCTCAAATGCTCTGACAGACCCAAGACAAGTTCCTTCAATGACTCACATCATAATAAAAGGAAAATGTCTCATTTGATAAAGGTAGAAATTTAGTCTGCGTTCACAAAGGCCCTTATGAGCTGTGTATTACACGCTTTCATTCAGCTGCAGGCAGATCGGCAAGGGTTATTGTGCTCTTCCAGCCTGCAGAAGAGTAAAAACAAATCAGAGTAGAAGGGATTTGCACAAGGTCACTGTGCTAGCCAGGCACAAAACCTAACAGCCCCGTTTTCCAGTCCAACATGCTGCACAGTGCATCACGACAAGCTGCCCGTCAGAGAATCACCGTGCCATGCGCATCCCAGGCCTCATCCCACCCGGGCAGGGAAATCCCAACAGCTGAGGTTACAAACCCCACAAAAAAAGAGGGTTTTCCTCAAAGGAAGAGCTGGTATCTTAAGTCTTTTGGCAATCAGGAGCTGGATTTCCTGGAGTAATTCCTGCCTAGGTACCAGTAGATGCACTGAGGAGGGGTTATCTGCTAACACCATTACAGCAGCTATAGCAGATGTGGAATCGCTTACACACCTACATTTTGCATTTGCTTATGGGTGATATTGCTTTGGATCATGAGATTCACAGCATGAATTTGGTGCAGTCCCCTTGCAGATCTCTTAAACTGTGATTTTCTTCATACAAGTTTAGCAGTCCAATTCCCCCATTTTTATGCAACTCTCAGAAGTCCCTGTCTTCCCATCTCTTTCTGGCACTGTAAGTCAGGCTGATCAATACTTTACAGTGTTTTGAGCCCTCAGGTTAAGAAAGTGCTGTGGCCATGGTTAGACATTTCAGGAGCAGTTTCCTATCACAGCTGAACAAACACCACGTCCCAGGATCCCAGGAATAGCTTTTGACCAGTTTGGTTCCCCGAACAGACTCATCATCGTATCAGATGAGCACTGGAAAGCGAGACTGGGGCAGCCCCTCCTAAAATTGGTTTAGATGGCCACAGCATCACAGACGTGGTGACTGTACAGTGTAAGCAGAGACACTTCTCCCTTGCTTGCTTGCCTGTGCTTGCCTGATGCTAGTGTGTGTGGTGCCAGCACAAGTATTTGAGCAGTGTCACGGCAAGCTGGACCAGACAACCGATCTAGCTGAGGAAAAAGAATCCAATGATGGCAAAAAAAAAAATGAAGTGTTTTTTTTCAGCTCCTTGGGTGGCCTGATGGCACAAGGAGAGAAAAGGACTCCTTCAGTCGCCAGTGCCACCGAGGGAAGTCTACATGCAATGAGTGTCCAAGTCTCAACACAAAGCAGGCCCCCAAAAGTCTGGAGCTGCAGCAGAGCTACTGTTGCAGCAGCCTGGTACCACAAAGCCTCACCAGAGCAGCTCGATGACTTCATTTGGCTTTACCAAGCGGTCATTTACTCCTCCGCAAAGGGACAACAAATCAGGAAAACCGGCATGCCCTGGAGCATCATCAGAGGGTTCACTGACACACACTAATGATCAGCTGCTTTCTCATGTGCCAAATTCACTCATTATCCACGCAGGAGGAAAAAGTGCAAAATGCATTTTAAAATCAGAAAACATTTGCTTCTCTCAGTGACATCCCAGTTCCTAACTATGTACTTTACATCTCTTAACTCCTCAGTTACCAAGATGAAGATTTACTCCTGGCTTAAAACTGTACTGCAGGGGAGAGGATGGGGGTTGAGGATCTAGTAACTCTTGTGGGCAACCTAACTTTAGGAGAAGAACAAGGAACATAGAAGCACATACCTTTAAACCACATCTCCTGGGGCTTGGATTTCATTTCATATAGCTCTGTTGAGCAGCAATATATATACACATCCATATACACACGCAGTGCTTTTGCTACAGTATCTTTGCTTTATCATTAGTTTGCTATCTGGTGTCTCACTGCAGCTGAGGCTCATACCTGACAAAAAAGGCAGACTAACGGGCACTACTTTCACAGCCACAGAAAAAAGATGAGCCTGTTAAAGGAAAGACAAGAGTTTCCATATGCTGCTGAAATGTTTTCGCCTGACATTTTGCAGGGATGATGGCCTTGCAGTGCTGTAATCAGGAAATTCATTTCACACTTGTTGGTCTGGTTGTGCACAGCCCCGCTCACTCTTCACACCTGCACTGCAAATAAAAATGCTTACCCAGCATTTTACTTGCTAGATGAATGTTTTTCCTCTTTGGAGCTTAAACAAGGATTGAGTGTGATTTACAGATAGCAGCTATATTTCACAGAGAAGCGTTAAATCCATAGCACTGCTTATGTGTAGAGGAACCCTGTGACTTACCTTCAGAGCTCTGCAGGGCTTAGGATCGCAAGGAAAGTTACAGGCGCTTTGGAGAAGACTCCCGAGGAGAAGAGGAGCAGATCAGAGCATGATGTAATAGGGGCAGTTGTCCCCTAGGGAGAAACACGCCTGCAGACAGCCTTGGAAGCGACACAAGAAACTTGTACTTGCTGCAGAAAGACCAGGGAAGAAAACAGAATACTCTTACTTCAATCCAGCGGATCATTTAAACATAGGTTTAGCTTGCAAGGAGGCCCAAACTTCACTTTGGTGGAGAGAGATGTGCTGGGCTGGAGCTTTGCTAGAGCAGATCCTCCACTGGGACTCCACTGCAGAAGCCAACTCTGTCTCAGCATAACAGAGAAACTGGGTCTGAACACTTAGAGAAGGATTTGCTTACATGAATAAGTCCATCCGTAAAGCTGTACTTATCTCACCTTTCACCCCAACTTCCTTGGGGTCAAGGGGAATCAGCCAGGAGGGGATACTTCTCCCCAAGAGAGAGACTTAAAGCAGCTCAGATGAACCGTGCCCTAAAATTTCCTGCTTCTCTCCTCTGATCAAGCGAGCCTGGGGCAAATCTCTTCCATCACCTGCAGGTGTCTAATCACAGGAATCTCACCACTACCTGTGTGGCTCCCAGCAGGTATTTTATCCGGTGCCTAGATCCTTATTCCTGCACCGCTCACAGCCTGTGATAGCTTTTGCTGTTTTAGCTGGTGGCCTTGGCCCCCAGCTCAGTAGTGCAGAGTGAACACACAGCTGCAACAAGCAGAGAGAGGAACACGATGCAGGGGGAAATGTTTGGTGCACGCAGCCGGCACTCGCCCCCTTCCAAGGTGGCTTTTGTCACCTGTTTGCCTGCCTGATTGCCGCAGTTGCCACAGGCTAAGTGTCAGTTTGCAACAGGCTGCTGGGACAGGGAGAGGCTGATTTTTGAGCCCCAACACAAGCCCCAGCCTCCGCACCTACTCACCTTGTGGGAGACCGACCCATGCGGGGGCAAAGGGTTGGGACGGGCCGCGGAGCGGGAACGTGGAGAAGAGCTGGGGACCGGTACAAGCCTGACACCGCCTCAGCAGCGAGGCTGGTGACAGGCGTAGCCGGAGTCTGCCACTGTACATCCCATAATGCTTCGTGCAAGCAGCAAGTGACAAATGTAGGGCAGAGGAGGCAGCCTGTGACCCCCCCTCTCCCCGAGCTGATCCTGTGCCATGGGATGTCAGGGTATGGCAGCTGAGCCGGGCTTAGCAGCCGCCCGGGATTTAGTGTCGATGTGGCAGCACGGACAGAAATTAGCAGGGCCGAGGATTTTGTCTTTTGGCAAACGCCAAAAGAACCGGCGCAGTTTAGGGAAGAAAAGTGATGAGCAGTTCCTTTTTTTCCTCCCTGTTTCTTCAACATGAAAATGAAGGTTTAGAATTTGGAACTGGAAATTGTGACTTCTAGAAGTGTGTATGCAATTGGAGGCAGAGGAAATACTGATTAAAACCCCAATCTGTATCAACTTGCTTATTCTTTAAGCAGAGACGATCGCCGTGCCCACGGTGTGAAGATACCCGTTTCCAACTGCAAAGGGCTCACGGCCATCAGGGTGCCACCTCTATTCCCATCAGCAACAGACGGTGCAGTTAAGGAGAATCCTTTTCGGTAATGCCCAGCTTTAGCTGCGCTCTGGTGAAAGCGCGGCAGGCACAACATCCGTACCCGGCGTAGGGCTTTTAATTCACGGCCCCGTATTCTCCGGAGCTCAGCCAACACGACTCGCTTCTTTGTCGATTCCCCGTAACTCTGAAAATCTCCAGTGACGAACGACGCCAAGGTCACCGCGACCTTCCTCCTCCCCTTCCCCGGGCAGGTTTCCGAGGCGGCACGGCATCCCGCCAGCCCCTTCCCCTCAGCCTGAAACCCCGGGGCTCTTCCCGGGTGGCTGACCGGGGCCGCCTGAGCCCGGCTCCGCCGCCATCTAGCGGGGCTCCTCCGTCCCTGCGCCTGCCGCCGCCTCAGCCCCGCGGCCCCGGCCCCTGCGTGCACCGACCCGGCGGGTGGGAGCCTCGGGGAGGCCGCGCCGACCTGGTGTGTGTGTGTGTGTGGGGGTGTGTGTGTGTGTGTGCTTGTGCCCGGAGGGGGTGCGCACCGGGGGCTGCGTGTGTGCCCCGGGTATGTGTGTGCGTGCACAAGGGGTGCGCACCGGGAGGAGCCCGTGTCCGTCGTGGGGGGTTCACGGAGGGGGTGTGCACCGACTGGGGGAAGTGTACACTTCGGGGGATGGGCGGCACGGAGGGGGTGCGCACCCGGGGAGGACCGTGCACGGACCGAGGGGTGCGTGTGCGTGCTGGTGAGGTCTGTGCACGGAGGAGGTGTGCACCGGGCACTGCGCGTGTGCCACGGGGAGGGGCAGTGCACGGAGAGGGGTGTGTGCGCCCATCCGTGTGAGCGTGCAGCCACCGGGGGAGGGGGAGCTGGGCGTGCGCGCCCGGAGGGCTACGCCCGGAGGAAGCGTGCGCCCACCGGGTACCCGGGACGGGCGGCTGCGCAGGGCCGGTACCGGGGGCGGCACCGCCGGCAGCGTCTGTGGCGGGGCGGGCGCGGCGGAGAACCGCCTCCCCCGGCAGCGGGGCGGGCCGCCCGCTCGGGCCTTGCTTGCTGAGGCCTGGCCGCGCCGGGTGAAGGGCCGATGGAGGCGGCGGGCGGCGGCGGAGCGGCGGCGGCGGGCGGCATCGCCCTGC
>VXBL01008576.1:39351-94362 GCA_013400195.1 Aramus guarauna
AAAAAAAGCCCGGTTAACAAAACTGAGAAGTAAATCTCACGAACTCCTTTCTGAGATGCCACAAAACACTTGCAAACAGGTGACTTGTTATCCATTTGCAGTGTGTCAGGCAACAAAAGCAGTACGGAAACCTTAAAAGGGGAAACCTCCCCCCAAGATCAAGCATAATACCACTTTCACATTTTTTGTTTAAACTCACAGAGATGGAAGAAAGCCCTTAAACGGTAAACCCAAAGAAAAATCCACTGATGGGCTTAGAGGTTAGTGAAGGTTCACGGAAAAAGGCCAAAATGGACACGACAGCTTTGACCGCTTCCCCTGCTGCGGTGGCCAGGAGGAGCCGCCTGAGAAAAGCTTTTCCTGGTGATGGCTGCGGAGGAGCCGCGGAGCCGATGGTGCAGCAGACCGAGAGCCCCGTCCCGCCGCGGGACGGTGCAGAGGACGGTTTCTCTCCGTCTTTTCCTTTCTGCCCTGCTGCATCACCTGGTGCCCGACTCCTCCGCACGAGATACGCTTAGCTAAAGCTTTCCCAACTCCGAGCGTGTGTGGAAAAAAACAACTAATAATCACAGAAGTGTTCCATCTCTTCAGGAAAAGGAGCAAAGCTGGAGCTGCCAAGACTGGAAATTAGTTTGTGTTTTATTGTCATGACAGAGGCAGAGGGCCAGACCAACTTGAGATGTTGGGGCTCTCCACCCAGTACCAACTACCTGGTTTCAGGCAAAAAACCCAAAGAGCAGCAAATCAAGTCAATTTTAGAGTTAAAAAAATAAAAATAAAAATTGCTGCATGTTCCTGTCACCTAGTTTGTTTATTATATAAACATCGATATGCTTGAACAACCATTTTCTTCCCTGGGCCCGTCTGTCACAAGAGAGCAACCACCAGAATAGGAAACGACAAAGCGCTGTGGACAACAGCGGTGAGCACACCAGGACCGCTGGCAGTGCTGGAAGCAGCCGGTTTAATAGGCTTGTGGATGGTCTACAAGAGCCGTATCGTAGCTTGAGCACACGCGCACAGAGACCACGAACGAAGGAGCCGCTGGCTCCACGGCACGATGGATGGCAGGACGCCGCTCTCCGCCTCTGCTCCTCTGCTTTCAAGCCCTTTTCCATTAAGACTTGTTTTGTTTCTTCAAGTTTTTGTTGTGAACCCACTTTTTTTTTATTCACAGCCCCCCCCCCCCGCTTGTCCCCGCAATGTGTGTGGGTTGCTCTGAGTATCTCATATCCAAGGCAAAAGTTATTGCACAAATTTGGCACGTGAATACTGCATGAGTGAAGAAGGCCTGGGTTTTTTCCTTAGGTGAACATAGGCTGCAGAAATCTCAGCGCAGAACAAAAAGAGAAGCAGCCGTGCTCGAGCTCGACAATAAAACTTGAGTGTAAGGAAGATCGGGCTCTCGCTGTCACAGCGAGTCTAGCAAAGGTGGAAAAAAAAACCAGTAGTGTAACTTTGGGCAAAACTACCATCAACTGGTCCAGTGTTTCTTACCAGGCTCCGGAAGAACCCGAATGTCCACATCCTCTGTACAAAAATTAGCAGCTTTAGGACAACATTGTTACTCTGAACACAACAATCTCTGTCGCTTCTGCAGGTCTACCTGTCCCCTTGCACTCATCAGCGTCTGAGGCTGCGCTACTTGCTGCATCGCCCGCCGGGGAGCACGTATCTCTAATTTATTGGGGCCTGTAAGAGGACATCGGCAGCCTAATGGAGGATGGAAATTGTTAGGTACAGTAGTTAATCGACAATATATACAGCAAAGGAGGAGGGGGGGAGGGAAGGTAGGGGACGAAAGTGCAAATGAGCGCTTTCCATGCGTACGAACGCAAGATGTACATCAAACAAAGTGGCAATCATATGGACAGTCAATACAACATCGACATCCTGCTGCTCTGTTTGTTTGAACGTCTGCACTACCGAGCAATCACAAATGGATGGCCTGAGTGAGAAAGGAGAAGAGGGAGGGAGAACAGGGAGGTTAACTACAATGCAAGAAAGCTGTTCCTGTACAAAGTCCTTGCATTGAACTAGATCCTCACGATATTCACACAGTGAGAACCAAAAGCCGATGGCCAAAGGAAATGGTTGGTTTGGGGGCTGGAGGAGAGAAGTCAAGTGGCCACTATCAAAGTGCCATCTGCACAGTAGGAGGCAAACTGGATGTCACTTTGCTTAGCCTAGAGTAGGATCGATCCAATTTAAGTAAACTTTTTTTTTTTTTTTCCCTGAATGAAAATACTACGAAAGCAGTTGGGGAAAGGGGGGAAGTCTGGGTGAGTTCACTGTATATTCTTGGGCCAGAACCAGAAAACACCTCTAAAAGCCCCAAGACGGCCAACAGCAGACCCTAAGTCATTATTCACAGGCTATCAATTCATTCCTTAAGCATTTTGTCCACTTAAATTGAAAACAAAATCCCTGGTTCTAAAAACAGGTAAGGCAACGCCAGGAGACTCATTTCCCTGGAGCGGGAATCCCAGCTGTGCTGCCTTTTGGAATAAAAGTACAGATCCTAGCCCATGCTCCTTCTTTTTTGTCCCTGCTGGTCTATGCTTTTCTCCTGGAGCGGTCAATCAGAGATTCTGGGCTTCCTGGTAATTAAAGCCATTGTCAGCAAAACTAATTTTTGCATCATTGGTCAAATCATTTACATCATGTACATTATTAAAGACCAGCGGAAACTGTCTAAAAGAGATTAATGGACACTTAAAATGCAGACGGCTGATTCTTGTTGAAAAATCAGCTTGTTTGGGTAGGATTTTCTTCACTGCATTCGGTGGAAAAAAAAGAAAAAGGTACTAATTTAGAAAGTAACTTTTAAGTGCACGTGGGCTATAAAAACCAAACATAAGCTGCCTAAAATGCAGTCAGAGTCACAATAGGTTTTGCCTTTTTTTTTTTCTCCTCGTTTTTTCTTTTTTTTTGGTGTATACAAACACAGCAGGCAACCTGGGTACTTGGACTTTCTAGACAGGCAGAAGAATGTTGCACAAGTCTAAATTTCAGTCAATTCAACTTTGCAGTGGATCCCTCTTTCCTTTAAAGAAACACAAAAACAAAACAGAAAACAACACACCCCCCCATGGTTTCTTTCTTGGAATGGCTGCACCTCTTATTATAAGATGGCTTCATTTTTGTGATCTATGAAAGGAAAAGGAAATAAAGTGCTTCTTGAGAATAAATCAAAATAAATATACATATTTAATGGCAGGAAAAAAAGAGTTCTGAAGGGCTACCTCCAGCCAGGTCTTTTCTTAGATGAGTCTTTTCTCCCATACTTTTTCAAGAGCAATCTGCACAACAGTTGAAGATGCCGAAAGTTGCTTTAGCAGCAGAATTGAATTCCCCCAAGTCTGTGTCTGCTCCATCACTGGTTTGTAAAATCTGTGCAAAACACCTTTGCCCAAAGTGCTGCTCCTCCTGCACAACAGCATCAAATAATATACAAAAGAAAGAGAAGGAAAAAAAAAACCAACCCAACCAAAAAAAAAAAAAAGAAGGAAAAAATAATCCACCCGGTTACATTGACTTCATCCCGTTGGCAGTGGTGTTCTCCGAGATCCCGTCGCTCACAGCTGTCGAGTCGTGGAGGCCGGAGTAATCCTTGAGTTCAGAGTTTGTCAGGAGCAGGGGCTGCTCCCCCTTCTTGTGCGGCAGGAGGGGCTGCCGGGTGTAATGTTCCCCGTCCGGGATGTTCTCAGGCAGGTTCTGGTTCTTGCTTTCCGGCAGCAGCAGGATGCAGATGATGCAGATGAGCGTACAGCAGGCGAAGATGACGTGGTGGAGGAAGTAGCCTTTCTGGTTGTGGAGCTCCATGATGGGGGCGGTCAGGCGGCCGAAGCCCGCGCTGGCCAGGACCAGCCCCAGCCCGCCTCCCCTGCAAACACAGCAGAGGTGAGAGCCCGGCCCCGCAGCCCGCTCCTGCCAGCACAGCACCATCGGCACCGGGGTGGGCAGCCCAGCACCCTGACGGGTCCCGCCGGGCTCCCCCCCGTCCGGCATGCACGCGGGCATCCGAAATCCCCAAGGCAAACCTGGTTTGCTCCCAGCTTTTGTACTGTACAACTACCCTGCTAGGGAGTTGCTTTGCTGTTGTAGATCATCACTGCCTAATTTGCCTCTGTGGGGAAATAACCACACGCACTGAAGTCTCTTTTCACGCCCGTGTAACCGTCCCCATGTAAGGAGAAGAGATGTGCTATCATGTGAGTATGTAGACAGCCCTCTAAAGTATTGCCACGTCCAAGTATTCCCACATTCAGTGAAGGAAAACCAGATTTTGCTAAGCATGCCAGCCTTCTCCAGCCTAGATAAGATACGCCAAGAAGCAGTAGGTGCAGAAGTCCATTTCAGCTGCCTCTAAAGTATCTGGCATCAATCGGCAGTGGAGGCAGAAGATTAGACTTTACAGGCCACTGCCTCAATCCGTTATACCAAACACCTAGTGCTGAAATATTATCTCCATAAAAATGTGTTGTGGCTGGAACCTCTCAACACACTGATGTTATAATAACATGTATCATTTTCAGAAAAAAACCCCAAACAATAAAGATAATGTAAGTAGCGGTCAGAATAGGAGAACAAGTGTTTGGGATTAATTTCCAAGACCTTCTCTTAACTCACTGTACAAACTGAGGAAGGGCCCTCACTTCGCTCTTTCTTGCTCTTCTTGTGTATTCTTGTATCACAGAAAGGAATTACGAAAAGGTTAACATTGGTGAAATGCTTAAACTGTAAATACGTAACTTTATAAAATATTCTTTATGGCACAAATGCTTATTTATTAAATGCCATGTGCTCATGTATTGAGATGATACATACATGCACACCAAAAAAAAGTGAAAGCACATTAAAGTTTAAAAAAAAAAGTGTGAAAATAACCTCATCCACCCCAGTCACAAGCATGGAAATTGCTTGTGCAAACAAAATTCGGTGCTCTTTCCCGATGCTCGGCTATGCAAGCAACCTCTCCTGCAATTCCTCGTCTTGCTCATTAATGTCTCTCCAGGTCCTGGAGCAGCGTGCCTGGCACACCTCCGGCCAAGCGCGCACGCCCACCGCATTTTGAGGCACAGCTCACGCTCCCGGGGCCCGTCCCCTCTCGTGACCCCGCACGGAAGCGGCACCGCAGGCGTTTCTGGGGCAGATCATTCCCTCCTCCTGCCACGGCACAACCGAGGTCTCCGGCCAGCGGAGCGTCACCCTCAAGTGACTCGTTTTACCAGCATCCCTGAGAGCGAGCGGCAGCTCGTCCTTGATTTCCCAAAGACCCTGCTGCCTGCCGGGGGGGGGGGGGCCCCCCGGGGGGTTTAACGCCGGGCCNTCCCTGTGGGCTTAATCGCTGGCTCTCTGCTCCTCGCTCCCCCACCGAACTGGCCCGGGCAGCGCGCTTCCCGCGGCTCCTCCCGGAGATGCCATCTATTCCCAAACCCTCTGGTGATCAGATGGGCTTCAGGTGCTTCAGTTCCTGGCCCAGAGGCAGAGATGTAATTATTAATGATAACTGACCAGATCTTACAGAAGACAACTGCAGAAGATAAAGGAACCGCTTGGAACAAAAAAAAAAAAATTCATCGACCATTGAGCATACCAGAAATCACAGCACTATAAACCTACCAATGCCAAATTCACTGGGCCAGCCACTGTGTTAAAGCTGATCTTCTCCCAAGCCTTTCCAAAATCCACTGTTTCTTACTTGACAGCTAAAGGGCAGCAAACACAGGTTTCAAAAAAAAAAATGCTCTTGGGACACTGACCGGATCAAAAATTCATGTATGTACCTTCTAATTCTCCAGACTTTGCAGAGCATCTTTCACAGGCCGCAGTGATTTCCCCAAATACTGCAAAAGCCCTTATTAAAAACTTGCCAGCTTTCCAGTGGCAATTTAGAAACCCAGCTGAATGCGGCCATTGTGCAACCGGCCTCCCTGCAACTTCATTAATACCCTCACACGAGTAATCGACACAACCAGCCCCGAACGCAAGGCAAATCACTCTCCAAGTCAGGTCCAGAGCAACAAAAGCCCGGCTCGTTCACATCAGTGTTTGCTACGGCTAAATTGTATCTCAACCACCGAGGAAAAACCTGAGGTGAGTTTTAAAAGCTGCTGGAGAAGGACGTCAAGCAAGCTGAAAGGAAACAGGAAAAGGCAACAACAAAGACGGCTCTGTCATGACGGGTCAAGCAGCTTCAGATTTGGAAAGGAAAAAAAAAAAAAAGTTTTTCCATATGACATTAGTAATTAGAGCAGGTGTTACTTTATCCAGCGCCATCAAAACCTGGCAGAAGAAGGCTTGCAAATACATTTTGGTATGCGTCCTAGAAGATTTTTTATTTTAATGCTTTACTACACCGCAAATATGAAAATGGAAAAAAAATTAATTAAAAGTGAAAATACTGTCAGGAATGTTTTGCTGTTCACGTGCACACCAAGAAAACGGGTACAGGGCAAGAGAGGCAACACGCTCATCATTCGCAGTTTTCGCTGGCACTGGGGGGGACCAGGCGGAAACCAAAAACGTCTCGGGTGTTTTGGGGCACTGCTCCTCCTCAGTACGCACGGGCTTTCCCACGGCGGGGCACCGGCATTTGTATTTCGGACGCGCTCCAAGGTGCAGGTCGGAGCCGAGGGAGGGCGCGTGAGGGCTGCTGGCACCACGGCGAACCTCAGCCTCTCCCCTCGCACCCCGCCTGCCAGCGGCTGCTGTGGGGGGCTTTCCCACGGAGCCACTTCCCCAATCCCTGCTCGCCCAGCGGCAGCGAGGCAGGATGGTTTACGGGAGGCTTACGGTCCTGACGTGGGCAAATCACAAAGGAACCGTGCTCCAAAATTTTGTCCTCGGAAAGGGCCTCCCTGATCACAGTGGAGAATTTCCCCACGCGCTACCGCAGAGTTTTTTCAGACAACAGCAAAATATCCTCGCTGCTGTCCTTTGCTTGAATCAGTCTAAGCCTAAGAACGGGGACTCGCCCTTCTCAGCACGGCTCAGGAAAACGCAGAAATGCTAGTCCCATCTTCCTTTGTCTGTCTTGAGCAGACAGGTTGACAAGCGGCGTGGCTCGGAGTACAGAAGAGCCACAAAGCGATTCAGCTTGGAGGAGAGTTTGGGAGAGCACCTACTCCAGCCTCCTGCGCAAAACGGGGCCTGAATTCAGGCCAGGCTTTTTTAGGGCTTTGTCCACTCAGCTCAGTCAGAGCTAGACTAGAAGTCAGTCCCGGAAAACCTCCATGGTTTTCCCTGCTTTTGTTGTACATAAGTGACCCTGTTGCGTGCTCTGTCCTCGGTCAGAGCTTCAGTAACACACCAGCACAGCCTTGGCCTCATGGGGCAAGGTGCCGCCTTTGAGAAGCCAGGTCCCAGCAAACAGCACTGCACTCCACCGGAAATTTGGCTCGAGACAGCTATTGATGGGTAAAGCTCTTAATTTGGCTATTGCTGCCCACTCTTCATCACTGCAAAAGCAGGACAGACAGAAAAAAGTCAGATTGCTTTTCCACTTTTTAGTAACCGAGCATGCAGAGGACAGGGAGAGGACGCATCACGCTTTCCTCAGCCTATTCCTACTTAGTAGCCATGCAACCCGCAGTGGTGTTCCCATCAAGGTTACTACAGATGCGTTATCGGTGTCACTTAGTGCTTAAATTCAGCATTTGGAACTGAAGCCCCTGGTGCAAGGAACGGGAGCTCTCTGGTGAAGCCCTCCTACCCGGCGCCAGGAGACCGGGGTGCAGTGCAAGGGTACAAAGGACCCCTCTGTGCTGCATGACAGGGTGGGACCTTCGTGTCTCTGGAACTGGCAGCACCTCTTGATGCTGTTTTCCTCCTGCGCTGCTGTAACCAGTCATCTCAACAACGCAGCAGTAGAGCTGGATGGATGCTATGGGTTGGTGACTGGGTCACTGCCACCCTGATAACGGCAGCGCTGTTCTCCCCCATCCCTTTACCCTGACAGGTAAAGGATTTGATCAGGGAAACCCCACAGACAGCCCCGGCTCGCTCTCTGCCTCCTTTTTCCTTAAAGTTCCTCGAGATTCAACCAAAAGCATATAAAGATGGTCTGAAACACTAAATGGCATCTGAGGCATTATTTTGGAGAACAGGTTATGAGGGAGCAGCCACTGAAACGCAAGACACAAGGCGGCTTAACCACACCTCTGCCTGAGACAGGTTCATGTGCCCTCCTGAGCTCCACCTACTAATCACAGCCCTGAGTGGATCTTATCAAGAGCTTCACGGCCGTAGGACCGCAAAGCACTGCAGAGTGTCATCAACCCTATCAATACACTGGGACCCCGAGGTCTACCCAGCTATTGTCACCCAGCGCAGTCAGGGGAAGCAGAATTTGGGCTCCCAGCCAGGGTTTTGTCCCCTTCCCTGTAGCAACATAAGTGATTTAAGGAAAAAAGATTGTTAAGTTCACACTGCACATCTGACCCTACTCGGCAGATTCTCTTCTGATTGACGTGGCCAGGTCCTTATCTATATGTCTTTCAAACAGAGACAAGGAGAAAATTAAAGAGGCATGAAAACACCAAACTGACTGACGTGCACATAAGTAAATATCTGTTAGCGTTTCGGGCTGCTGTATAATCTCCTCACCATTCACACTGCCTTTCCCTGTGGAAATAATGTTATCTGTAAAATACATTCACAAAGTCAGATAGCTTGGAAGAAAAGGCCACGGATCAAGGAGACTCTGGCTACTCAGCTGACAGTTTTGCTATAATACTTTTGCAAAGTAATTGAAAAGGCATATAATTTGGAGGGAAAGGAAAAAAAAAAAAAAAAGGAAAGTGGCATATTCCCTCCACCCTCTCTCCCTCCCACCCGTATGACCTACATTCCTGGGAAATTCAGTGAGGTCAGGGCAGACTGTGGCGGCATTGCTGAAAGCGTGATCCAGAACACACAAGCACAACCTTTGTACTAGGAAACATAACAGCGAATACATAAAATGGTACAAAAACCTGACCATAGAAAGACATTTTATGGGAAGCTGTCCAGCGAAGATCATCTGCTTGATTTCTACTACGGCCCAGGATGAAAACATTCCTCTTTAGAAAAACTTGGAGCCTCTGCTAAGACAGATCTGGGTGCAGAGAGAAAGATGATTTTACCTGCAATAAAGGCAGACCCCTCACACTGGTGCTGTAGGAGAGGCAGGACTGAGGCTCTCAGAGCACCCATACGCACAAAAAGCGTTTAACATCACACGTCGCAACCCCTCCTTTCCACCGAAGCACCCCGATAGCTGGCCCGATCAGCCTGCCCTACGGAGCAGGGATCGCCTGCACCTCCGTCCTCCTCTGCGCACTCGTGGAATTCCACTTTCAATGTCAAGCCGTGGACTCGCACGGTCGCCGCTTGCACAAATCCAGCAGAGCAAGCGAAGCAATAACACGGCTCGGCCGCGCAATCTGGTTCAGCTAAGTGGTTAAGACGGTACCGCACCGCAAACCGACGCCACTCATGCGATGCCTGGCCTGCTGATAATCACCACGACGGGACACAAGGTGGAGCCATCGGAAACAAAGCCTTTCTGTCTACAGACAGGCATTTACTTAGGCAGACTGACTGCAGCGACAATAAATTGAAGAACGGCCCAAAAATTGCCATGAGGTTTCCAACTACGGGGGATTTTCCCTCCCATACGAAGCGTGCAGTTACACAGCCAGTTATCGATCAAACGAGGAGAATTTCTCCCCCATCCCTTGAAGAAGGGGGCTGCAATATCTCACCTGATTACGGTGGGTGTGATTTCAGCACAGAAGAACACGCTGAGGCTTCCGACGGCATGCGAAGAAAACATACCCACGATGGAAAACGCAGTAGAGAACTTGTCTTTGACGCTGTCACTCATACCTGTCAAGACAAGTGTGTTCAGAAAAAGTGAGAATGAGGCCAAACTTCCAAGGAAGAAAACAAGAAAACAGGCTTATGTTACTCATTCTCCCTAGGTAAGAATTTGAGTCATTTTTGTAATAGTAATTTAAAACTGGTATTTATAAAATCCATTCCCAAAGCACCCGTCACACAAACATACGTGAAAAAAAATCATAATGTCACGCCAAAAATAGCCACCATCTCCAAATTATTTATGCCCAGCCACCACAAAAAGGTAAAACCCAAGAAAAAACACATCTTTGGGCAGTCTTTTAGGCACCAGCCACTTCCCTCCCACATTTGACAGACAAGCGGAGGCAGGCAGCGTTCATCAAGCTGCCAAACATCTGGTACAGCTCGGTGGCTCAGGCACTGGAGAGGCTCGCAGGACGAGCGGGGAAGGAAACAGAAGTGCTCCCATCTCCATGCTAAGCCCCTGCACGTGATCAGTCTGCAAACTGTCGTAACCCCCAGCTTGACAGCCTTCGCCTGACAACCCTGGGCGAGAAGAGCCGATGCCAAGGACGGTGAAGCGCTCCCCCAAGTACCCGTGTCCAGCGAGGCTGTTTGCTCAATCGTTTCACGGCTGGGTGGCAGCAAGGTTTCCGAGAGCGAACAGTGTCTATCAAGCACAGGGAGAAACCCCGGTAAAGCTAAACAAAGCTAAAGGAAACTATCTCCTGGCCTCGATGATGATATATCCCTTGCTTAATGCCTGCTCACCACCTTTTGTGGGCAGGGGCGGGGTATCTGACCCAGGGCTGTACGTCATGGCCAGTGAGGAGGCCAAGTCGATCGCAGAGACTATTGCGCCATACGAGGACAACACATCGTGCCTCACAGGAGCGCTGAGGAAAGGTTTGCAGCAAATGCCCCCCCAGTCTTCCTACAGCTACGTCCCAAGATCTGCGCGGAGAAAGGACAGCTCACCAGCGTGCAGTCCCAAGCAGGTACGCTCTCTGTACGGATTCAACAAAAAGTAACACCTGCTTTTGTTCTTGTTGAATATATCAGCTCTCAAGAGAGCAAAAGGTATTTGGAAGCTCTTAGGTTACAACTTCTGAAGCGTGCTATCACCTGCTCAGGGCTAAGCCCTTTCTGCAACGCACCCCAAGTCTGTGGGAGAGGGCAAATACTGCCAGCAGACAGGGATGTGAGTGGGGCACCTTGCAAACTACGGGTCTCTGAGGCTCCCTGGCACCTCCTGCATCGTGGGTGAAGCTGCACCACTGACCCTGCAGGGAGTCACGACCGCTCAGCAGAACCGACCTTGGAGCAGCTGGGCAAGGACAGGTCTGTTAGATCCAACACAGAAGGGTTTGTTCCCTGCCTGTCACCGCATTGCTGTTGAGTACTTCAGGCTGGGATAAGGTGCCCAAGGAAGTACTTTCTACAGTGTCTAAGTCACCTTATCAGAAGGGACTTTGGCATCTCAGACCTTTATGGAAAAGACCAAAGTGGGAATGTTGCTTTGCGAGAAGGAGACTTTCAAAGGAAGCACTGCTCCATATCTAAAAATAAACCTTGAGGGACCTCTGCACCATCTCTTGACATGCGGAAGCAGGTCAGAATATGCGGAGGGGATGCTACACCAAGAGACTGCATATAAACAAAGAGGCCTGCCCATGAGCGGGGTCCCAAGGAACTGTAGAAGGGGGCTTCCCCCCGCACCCCTCTGCGGCAGCAGCTCCACTCTGGGTGCTTTTGCCCCGGCCTTTTGGATCCACCCGCTCCTGGGGGAGCGCTTCCCGCGTGATGCAGGCCCGTCTGTAAACCGTACCTGAGTCTGGAAGTTGACTGTATTTTCCGATCACTGGATCCAAGGCCACAGAAAGTAGCATAAGATAAAAATAAGAGAGAAAGGGAGAGAAAACAAGAACATACTGTTGTTACATACGTAATTTATACAAAGAAAAAGAAAAAAGGTAAATTCCATATACTCCCCAGCCCCATACACCTCTTTCCCGTGCCGTGACTGGCACGTTTTCCTGTGGCCACCAGATAGGACATGGAATTTCCAGGCCCCTTTCAGCTGGAGGACAGCGTGCTAATGAGACAGTGATAACAAATGCAGTGGTATAGCATTTTTAAGAGCCCCAGAATTACCACTGGGATTAACACAAAGGCCTCTTTGATGTTAGCGAAGGGGGAGAAGAGAAACTGTCCTCCTGCTGCAGCCCCAAGGTAATGGCCAACAGATCATTAGTTAGAGAGCAAAACCCTGTGCATCAGCACCGTTGCACTCCGGGGGACCTCTTCCTCGCCAAAACCCTGAACTAGCGGTCCACGTGTCACACTGGGTGCCATGTGTCCTAGCCGCAAAGGAGCGCGTGGCAGCACTGGGCAGCAAGCATGAGCGGCACGAGCTGGGCGCAGTTTTGCTGGTGATGTCCCACCAGGCTCCTGCGACATCCCAGGCGACGTCCTGAGGTTGGGAGGAAGGGCAGAACACAGTAAGCCTCAAGGTCCACCGTAGGTTTGCTGCTGGTGGAGAATACCTCTCTCCCTCTCTCACCCTCCTCCTCAAATTCTGATTTCATTTGCTAATTACACACAAATTATGCTAAGCTAAAACACGCAGGAGGCTGTAACAGATTTCATAATCAGCAGGGTCACTGCTTCTCTCAAAACACTGTCTAGCTCTTCTGAGGAAGAAGGGGGGCACGGTCTAGAGCAGGGGGAGATGAGCTGCTCTGAAGTTCAAGGCCGCCTTTCCTTCCTCTTCTCACAAAGGGGTGAGGGCAGGCCGACGGGGAAGGCCGACGGGTGCACAATATTGAGAGAAGCCTAGGTGCCAACGTAGCAGAACACACCTAGAGCCCACGGCTGCTCTTAGATTTAGCAACTTTGCTCACAAGACCACCTGAACCTGTTATGGGAAAGGTTGTAATGATTTCTACAGGGTGTTCCTCCCCACCTCCCTCACCCCTTTTTTGTTGCTGAAAAACTGCAACCAGATTTTCATGGCTCTGGAGCAGGCTAATGGCTCTGGCACACTTTCTCTCCACTAAGCAATTGCATGTTTATTACCTCAACAGCCTCAAAAACCATCTGACTTCCTTAAAAAAAACAACTAGACAAATCTACTGTAGAGAAACCCTGGTGGACACCGCCACAAGAGCATGGAGTTTGGGGAGGCTGCACACACGCACAAGCGTGCATGTGAATGGTCGCAGTCTTTCAACGGGCTGGGGATGAGATGGGGCCGGGGGCTTTTCCCGCTCTCAGCTGGGACTGCTGGGCATGGTAAACGTGTGCTCAAAGGGAATGTGAACATCTGTGCCAAGCTGGGAGCAAACACACGTGATGGTGGAGTTTCCTCCATGTCATGAAAGAGGTTCCCTGTTTCCCTCCTACACTCCCACAAATAGCGTGTTCGCTAAAGGTTAAATTAGTAAATGCTTTCAGGAAACACGGTCTGTAAATATGGACAATTCTTGCTGGCTCGGGGCTGCCTTCAGCATGCAGGAATGTGAAAACTTTCTATCCTCAATGCAAAAAACGCTTTCTCATTAAAGTCCTTAATTACTCCTAAACTTAGAAATGAAAACCAGCAACAACCAGCGTTCTGGTGTTCATCTCATATCCAGTTTGTCCAAAGCATGTCTCAATCCTCTTCCCCGTTCCTTGGGGTGAGGTTTCATGGGACAGAGGTCTGATGGTTGGCAACTGTCAGAGTGGCAAAGCACATCGCACCTTGCCTGTGCTTCAACATGTCTCTGATCCATGAAGTTCAGCTTCCTCAGCCATCAGAAAATTAAGACAAGAAAATAAAATTAAAAAAGGAAAGGGAATATTTCTGTAGCAGTTTTAATAGCTCAAAAGGGCCAGAGAAAGGTAGCCACTTGCAAAAGAGGAGGTGGGTCATTCTTGCTTTTGGCAGGAACGACCCATTTGAAAAACTGTGTTACCTCACAAAATCATGTATACGTTCACATGAACTATACATACACACCATGTTAAAAGTAGGGTCTCTCAGCTGCGTATTTCCATGCTACCTGTACATTACTTGCACGTAGCAAGATGCTCAGAGCAGGCAGAGGACATACACCTACTGCTTTAACATCTGTTTGGTTTAGAGGCCATTTGAGAAGCAGATTCAAGGGGGAAAGTTTTCCCTTCCCAATCCCTATCCAGCTCTTTCCCCAGAGGCTATTTCACTGAAATAAAATTAAAAGCGTTATTTGTTTGCTTGCTTTTAAGTGACAGCCCTAGAAGCAGCACCGATGCTCAACGAGCTTCTCCACGGGGACTCATCCAGAACACAATGCCTTTTGTTAATGAACCTAAGACAACAAGTGTTTGGGGACTCCTTCAGACGAATCCATCTTCTTAAACTAAGCAGGTGTATGGCATGTCAAATCTGAGAAAGACAAAGGAAATGCTAGTATTTCCTGGTCCCTTATTTGCATGTTAAACTCCCTGTGTCCTGAAAAGCTCTCGTCTCCAACTCACAGTTGAGAAGGCCCAGCTGCAGAAGCGATGCCAGAGCTGTAAGGATCATGAAAAGCAGGAGTCCTCCTCTCCTCCCCAGAAACCCGACCACCGGGCACATGGCCAGGCAGGATGCCAGCGCAATCCCAGCCATGGTGTAGTAGTCCGCATAGAAGTTGTGAGTGATCGCCATCTTCGCTTCGTGCCCCATCATGCTTTTCGCAAAACAGTGGTGTATGCCGTAACCAGTCAACCTAGGGGAAACGGGAGAGAGCAAGAGGGGATCACGGCTGAGAAGGCAGCCACGCGCTGCAATGCAATTCAATGTAGGAACACGTTAACGTAGGAAGCATTTCTTCCACTGCAGGAATATAGCACCTCGTGCAAAAAGACTCAGTTCGGACTTCTAGGTGTTACTTAAAACTGAGCAATAATCAAAAGAAACACCCCTGGTCAACCAGATATTTGCGATCTACTGGCTTCATTTGTTGCTCAAGATCGGGGTATGAGCAACTGTATAAGGACTCCTAGTGCATGACTGGTCATCCCGATGTACCTGAGAACAACTCCATCTCGAGAAGGACATCTCTCTGTTCTCAGTGCATCCGCTGACGGCCACAGAGCCAGCGTGGCTGGGATGAAGCAGCCTATGTGCTTGGACAGCAAAACACAGTCTTCCAGGAGGACCCACCTGCCCGTGGCATTTGGTTGTACTAAAGATTGCATCTCACTTCCCAAGTTACCCCGTTACACCTGAAAACCCCTTAGGAACGAGTATTTGAAGTCGCACGTTGCGCTGCAATGATTATTACAATTATGAAACAATAAGCCCTAATTCAGTCTACACATTTACACCACCCTTCTCCCTTTCAGTTAGAAGTTTCTTCACGATGCCAGCAATCAGCATCTTGCCATTCTCTTTCACTTCTCTTTCTCCTGTCTCTCTTGCCTCCAAAATGGGGGGAAAAGGGGGGAAAAAGAGTGGGAAAGGGAGGGCAGAGCAGGGAGATGGAGGTACAGAAGTTAAATGAGAAGCCCCAGCATCACCCCTGACGTGGTGCAAAACTGCAGCAGAGCTGCTAGGGGAAGTCAATGCTCCCAAACTGCCCCCATCACAGCACAAATCCCCCTGCGGGCACGGGCCTCCTGTCCCGGGCATTTAGACCAGACAAACCTGACGTCACAAATTAATTGTGCCTGACGGAGCGGCAGGCACAGGCCCAGGTCTCCAAAAAATGAACGGCAGTTACATCACACTGATACACCTCTATCTGCCAGAACGTCATGAATTTGAAGCGCTGTCAGTATAAACTGGATATAAACAGTTGGGGATATGCAGTCGCTGAGTGCATGACAGCCCAGGGCCTAGGGAATTTCTCTTGTGACCTTGTGCGCCGATGCTATAGTTCAAAAATACATTCCCAATACCAAACACCTTCCCCTGATAAAAACCTACGGCAAGTACTTGCTGTTACGCAGGAATGTCATTTGCTTTGGATATCAAGATTACAACTGACTCCTCCCATAAAAGAAATATTAATCAACAAAACAATATTTAATAAGAAGGCAGAGTTAACCAGTGTGTATCTTCTCTCTTTCTTCTGTGCATGCAAACACACTTGCCGAAGTTGTTATTTAGGCCGTGACCTGCAAACCAAATTAATGTATCACTTGGACTTTGCTTTCCAGCCTGCTTCTGCAGGAATTACTCTATTATCTTAACTTGCTGAGCAGCTCAGAACAGTTGCTTTTAAAACTAAATACATTTGTGCCCTTTGATGTCTCATCATTCCCTGCAAAAGGTTCCTTCTCCATATTCCATGCTGCTGTAATTCAGCATATCCCCATCTAACAGGAATAACAGAATTAAAATTAAATAGTGGTTATTTTTTCCATCCCCTGGAAACAAACATGAAAGCTATTTCCTCAAACACACATCTGCTTCACGCTCTACTTGGACAGCAAACAGCCTCTGTGTGCTATTGCCAGAAGTCACTCTTTGGGCTGCCTAGCTCTGGTTTAGGGAATTTCCAAGTGTGTGTAATTAAAAAGGCAGAGGGAGAATTCCCCATGTAAAAGTTTTTCACAAATACAATTAACACTGGCTATTAAATCTACCGGCTCAGCCTTAGTGGTAAATATTGTTTCAGAACAGAGGGAGTCACCCACCGGTAGGTGGGAGAGAGACACAGAATCACAAACCCAGAGTTGTTTCTGCAAATCCAGTTGGCGGCTGGTCACAAGCGGTGTCCCCCAGGGCTCAGTGCTAGGGCCGGTCTTGTTTAATATCTTTATCAATGACCTGGACGAGGGGCTCGAGTGTGCCCTCAGTAAATTTGCAGATGACACCAAACTGGGTGGGAGCGTTGATCTCCTCGAGGGGAGGAGGGCTCTGCAGAGGGACCTAGACAGGCTGGATCGATGGGCCGAGGCCGACTGTATGAGGTTCAACAAGGCCAAGTGCCGGGTCCTGCACTTTGGTCACAACAACCCCATGCAACGGTACAGGCTTGGGGAAGAGTGGCTGGAAAGCTCCATGGCAGAGAAGGACCTGGGGGTACTGGTTGACAGCCGGCTGAATATGAGCCAGCAGTGTGCCCAGGTGGCCAAGAAGGCCAATGGCATCCTGGCTTGTATCAGGAATAGTGTGGCCAGCAGGAGTAGGGAAGTGATTGTGCCCCTGTACTCGGCGCTGGTGAGGCCGCACCTCGAATACTGTGTTCAGTTTTGGGCCCCTCACTACAGGAAGGATGTTGCGCTGCTGGAACATGTCCAGAGGAGAGCAACAAAGCTGGTGAGGGGTCTGGAGCACAAGTCTTACGAGGAGCGTCTGAGGGAACTGGGGTTGTTTAGTCTGGAGAAGAGGAGGCTGAGGGGAGACCTTATCGCCCTCTACAACTACCTGAAAGGAGGTTGTAGTGAGGTGGGGGTCGGCCTCTTCTCCCTGGTAACAAGCGATAGGACCAGGGGGAATGGTCTAAAGTTGCGCCAGGGCAGGTTTAGGTTAGACATTAGGAAAAATTTCTTCACAGAAAGGGTTGTCAGGCACTGGAATGGGCTGCCCAGGGAGGTGGTTGAGTCCCCGTCCCTGGAGGTATTTAAAAGAAGGATAGATGAGGTACTTGAGGACATGGTTTAGTGGTGGGATGGCAAGGTTAGGTTAGCGGTTGGACTTGATGATCTTAAAGGTCTTTTCCAACCTAGATGATTCTATGATTCTATGAACTGCTGTGCTGGAGACAGAGCCCCGAAGCCCGCGTGCCTCGGGGGGACTATCTGCCCAGCACAGGGGCTGCCCTCTCTGGGCTGCCACTGATCCTTGTGCCTGCTAACGGGAATGAAGGCTGCAGAGTAAGGCCCTGAAACAATGAAGAAAAAGCCACAAGAGCATGATGTACTTCTAAAGGGAGTAGAGGATGGAGGATTTCCAGTCTTCTCCCCACATCCCATTTGAAAAAAATGGGTATTTTATAATACAGAAAAATTAGAAAATCCACCCCTGCTGCCACCCCAGAAGCTTGGTTTGGTTAGAGGCTAAATTTGCAGCCCATCTATTTCCTCTCTACAAGGTGCTCAGCCTTGGACGGAAGGTCTCAGAGCCTGTAACCTGCAAAACTCTGAGGCAGATGCCTGGTTTTGCCCACAAAGGCACGTCCCAGCTGAAGCCTTAGGACGCAGGCACCACGTTGCTCTGTGCAAGACAGCACGCTGTCTCTGCGTGCCCTGTGCGTGACCTGGGAGAACCGAAGCACTTTGTAACCTGCTTTTGAAGACCTATCAAGGACAGCTGTTATACAAGGGAGCAGGCTTGTATTTACTGCCAAGCAACATTTTCCTCCGCAACGCAGGCATATCAGATGTAAAGAACTTGAACTTGTACTCCTGTGGCATGAATGATTTCAAAAATCCCACCCGGGATGGCAGCAGCAGATGTCTGCGTGCGTGAGCATGTACCAGCACGTGGCCGTGCGAGATCTGTGAGACCACTGGCAAAAGCAATGCACTTGCAGCACGACACCGGAGAAGACACGTGGTGCTGCTGCCAGAAATGGCCAATGATTTCCTCCACATTTGCCATAAAAAATAGTTCCCTGCAACAGCTGGTGTTTTTCCAGGATCCTTTATCAAAGACACTAGTGAAGAGTCCCACACTAGGAAACAGAGGAGCTCCCCCATCATTTCCCGTTGCTGTTGCCAGTTCACCACCCACACAGCTATTCAAACAGAAAGAGATCGGACTTACGAGTTCACACACAATACTACGATGTTTTTCCACAGGTTCCTGGTTCCCACCACTTTAACAATGCAGACTTTCTTCGGCCTCCTGGTGATCTCCTTTTCCAGCTCTGAAACAAACCAAATCAAAATTATTCTTTCACTGGGGAGAACGAGATGGAGAAGCTTCGCTTGTGAACTACAGATATTCTGAGGGACGTCCTGGAGAGCAAGGCACTGTCGGTTACGCTAACAGGAGCTATAAAAACACTGAACAACCTGCCTAAAGTCCACCTCAGGTTCCTCCTTTTCTTCCAGGCTTGCCTTTACCTTCTTGGGGCTGAAGAAATGCCCAAGAACTCCTTCATGCCCCAAACCTTCTCACAGTCTTTATGTAGAATGGGGCCAGCACGGAGCTTGGCCCCAGCAAGGAATATAATATTTCCTGAAGAATTGCAGGATTCTGTGAATTTTTAAACCCTCACAAGCAGGACTGTGCTCATGTAGGACTGCTCTCAAAGAGACCTGTAAGAGACCTCTCTTACAAGACCTGCTGCATTTCTGCAATGCACACCTGAAAAGCTATGGAAACGACTGGAGCTCAAACTCATTTTTTATGGTAAACTTTTGAGGTTTGTTCGAATCTAGGTTTCAAAAAAGAAGTGGCTAGAACACTATGTCAGCTCATTCTCTTCTCCCCACCCCCCACCTTTCAAATATTTAAAATTGTTCTGATGGATGTCCTACACAGAAGAGATTTCTTTAAAGAAAAATCCTTGGCTGTCATCAGCTGTGACATCTTTGCATTTCAGAATTAAAACCTCACCATGTCCTTAAAAGTGCTGGGCAGCTGCAAGCTAACTTTTCTTTGCAATGCTACAGTAGCACATAAGCCTCGTAAGTATTGCATCTGATGTTCTTGTTGGCACAGGACCAAAAAAAAAAAAAAAGAAAAAAAAAAAAAAAAGAAAAAAAAAAAAAAAAAGAAAAAAAAAAAAAAAAAAAAAAAAGAAGAAAAAAAAAAAAAAAAAAAAAAAAAAAAAAAGAAAAAAGAAAAGAAGAAAAAAAGAAAAAAGAAAAAAAGAAAAAAAGAAAAAAAAAGAAAAAAGAAAAAAGAAAAAAGAAAAAAGAAAAAAGAAAAAGAAAAAAGAAAAAAGAAAAAAAAAAAAAAAAAAAAAAAAAAAGAAAAAAGAAGGGCACTGCTTACTTCCCAAATATCATTAGGTTAGAGCTTGAACACCTCCCTAAGCATGCCAGTGAAACCAATGTTTCCAAGCTACAGGATCAGTGAGTCAGCTGCAAGGGCATAAAGTCCGGTAAAAATGGAAGAAGCTGTAGCTATAAGGAAGTGTCACAAAAATGATGCACTCCAAGAGTATGAGCTAGGACTGGTTTTTAGGGCAAAGACTTGTACTGCTGCTTTCTAGACTGGCTGCTTTTGAAGGCGGCAGCGTGGCCGCGTTCTGGACCGTGCATCCGTTCCCTTCGTGCATACGCAATTAGCCCGGGTGTCCTCAGTCGTCCGCACTGGCCTGCCCCGACCTCTGCCTTCCTCCACTGAATAGCAATCTCTTTAAGATATGCAAGACAGGGGAAAAATAAAAGCAAGCCCTGGGGAAAGAAATGAGGTAAATCACCCTAATTTACAAACAAAACAAAGGACACGTTTTTCTGCCGTTATTTAAAAAACTGTATAATAAAAATAATAAATAACCCCCCACACTATTTATAGGCAAACAGTTGAGCTGTTCACTGCTCACAGGTCACTCCTGGTCTTTTATCTAGATTAACTACAGGGAATGTTTCGGAAAAAAGCAGCAAAAGGTGTTTTACATTAATGATTGTATTTAAGTAGAATATTGCCATACTACTTTCCTTCCTACCTGATAATAACCATTTCTCCCCAGAATCTACGCAGCACAAAGCTCACATAAGCGTAAAACCAGAAGTGGAGAAAAAGAGGAAATTGGTCAAATTAATATTTGTACTGCAGGAGCACTCAGCAGGCTCAGCAATGGATCAGGGCTATATTAAAAAAATAAGCAATAAAAAAAGACGGTACCTAATCTCAAAAAGCAAAGTCAAAACGATTTTTGTAGCAAGATTCTGGAAAGGAGTAAGTGGGAATAGAATAATTCAGAACAACTGAAGCAGTTAGATAAAACATCGTTATAAAGCCTATAACTGAGCCCAAGCCAAACCTTCTACAGTGAAAAAGTCAAAGGAAGCACTAGAAGCAGCACAAGGTTTTGAAAAGCTGTTGATGACTGGTTACTATTTCAGCTGAAGGGCAACAATGAAAATCACCACCCAAACAGCGCACTTTGCACAGATTTCACGAGGACATAAGGATTCACTCTCAAACTACGAATGACCAGATCCAGCTTGTCAAACATCTCCTCCATCAGCAGAAGACAGTCCCTGATGCCATATTCTTCGAATTTTCTTAATTTGGGGGGTTTTTGTTTCTCAAAGTCACTTTTATTTTTTTCTTTGGGAAGAGAAAGTAGATTTTATCATCAATATGTGTTTTATTGAGCCACAACTTAATAAAATGAAAAGAAGCAACACTTAACTTGGTTACACTTCTCTTCGGCGCCAAACATTATTCCAGCCTCCACTCCTGCCTTGTTCATATATTAGGGCTTGCTACAGTCCATATGCTCTTTATTTACTGTCACACATCCTTCTCACGTGCATTCAGGCCCCCTTTTAACCTTTCCTATAAATCAGTCCTTCCAAACTAATTCCCCTTAGTGTTTTTCACTGAACAACTACCCTCAAGCAACGGATAGCCCGTGGGTTATGTGAACTGGCAAATACATCCTCTGCTTCAGTTGCAGCGAGGATCCCACACGAGGGGGATTTCACCCCTTCTCTACCCTGCCGCACACAGCTGTCTCCCTTCGGTGGACCCTTACTTCTGCTCTGATAGGGGTTATGCTCCATGAATACACAGCATCGTTAGATGAAAATGTCCCGAAAGAGATTCCAGATGTAGCTGCATGACAAGGATTAAAGAGGAAAAAAAAAAAAAAAAAAAAGGAAAAGAAAGAATCTGGCCTCAAACCTTACACCAAAGAACGCAAACAGCACCTGACTTTTTGCTGAAAGCCTTCTGGCTCTACTAGCTATTTACTCCTCCATCTCTCTCCAATGTGTTAAAACTCCAAATCTAAGTCACCTGCTTCAGATGAATGACACTCCCCAAGTCTCCAACACCATCTGTCTTTCTGACAACTTTTTCCATCCTTTATTTCTATATATACCACTCAGATGTTCTCAAGAAAAACCCAACAAACCAAACAACCCTACCACAAAATCAATCATTTACAGTAATCAAAATATCACTCAGACAGCAACAAATAAGCTGTGTGACTTGCAAAATAGTCATCACCTACAGAAATGGCTCTAATTTAAGAGGCCCGCTGTTTTTGGAGGTAGCTTGCTTGCACGAAAGGACCTGCTCTGACTGACTGCGACAAGCATCGGGAGAGCGACAGCTCTTAGGCTGTCTGCACTTCACAGGTCAACGTTAAGGTCTTAAAAGAGAAGTCACGCCAATGCCTATTGAAACCCCATGGAAGCAAATGATTGCTCTGGCAGTTACTGGAATAACGTCAGGAAAACTCCCCCTACCCCAACTTATTCTTTGGTTTTCAACTGAAGTCATCAGTTCGGAAGAAATTTGCATTAAATGTTTCAGTTCTGACTGATTTACCAGAAGGGCGAGAGTGGAAAAAAAAAATATTTTTATCCATTTACTCAGAGGCCCTTTACGAGTTTTCCCATACTCCGGAGCCCACACACACTCTAGGCTTCCTATTCAGGGACTCGGTAGGAAAACTGTCAACAAGCTAACTCTTTATATCTCAGTGGAAATTAAAACTATTCATTGGGAGACTTTAAAAGTCTCATGGGGAGGGGAACCCTACCAGCTTCCAGCTCCCAACACTGCTGAATTCTCGTGGGATCCTCTGCCTTTCAGGAGCATGGCTTTCAAAATGAGACAGTATCTTTAAAGCCTTCAGATGAAGCCACCCATCTCCGCATCACTTGGCAAAGACAAAATAGACAAAGCTCAAATCAAGCTAGTGAAAAAGGATGTCCAAAGTGACAAGTGTCCTGTGGTGATGGACTTCTGCTGCGTTTTCCTGGCTGCTAAACGATACTGTCAGTAGCTCTTTGAACATGAGAAGAGCTATGGAAGCCCAGCACCAAGGCTCAGTCAATCCTCGGAGCACGACAGCTCTGCAGCAGGAGGTAGATTGGTCCGAAATGCAGAGCTGAAGCAACGTACTCCCAGTCGCATTGAGTTACTGGCATGCGGGGTTATTTCTGCCTTCCCAGACTTCTGTCTCCACGATCTCCCTTTCTGCTCATTTATTTATTTAATTATTTTGGTCGTGGAGAACTGATACATTGTATTTTTCAAAAGCCTAACAGTAGAGGAATATTGGAGGCTAACCAGACACATACAGAAATTATGAGGTGGGTAAGAAGCTGATTGATGGGCAGACAGCAATAAGGGGTAGCGAAATGGAAATCACAAGCGGATGGCAGGAGGTTAGCGGCGGGATGACTCGTCTTATTCTCAGAAAAAGAAATCTAGTTTAATAACCTCACTAGGGAGCTTGGCACAAACCTTGGGAATGTGCCAATGAAGTTTGCTGGTGACAAAGTGAGGCACTGCCAGCAGCACAACACAAAAACGGCACGTCAGAGGGAACTGAATGAGCTTGACACCATGCGTGGCAAAAGCAAGTAAAAAATGCAAAATACAAGGTAAGACACTGAGGGACTAGTGGGAAATGCTTCTGCTGGAAGATAATACTGTGTTGGACTTGGTTATATAATAATACTTGATCACAAGTGACTAAAAGGCACCAGTCTGTTGTGTCCATGAGGTATTTGCAATTCAGACAATGAAATACTGGTGCTCTTCTACAATTCTGGTCATCAATATTTGAGAAAACAAAGCCTTGGCAAGCCTGTTTATACAAGGAGAGGAGATAGAGGAGAACTTCAGCTCAGCAAAGGAATGGGGCTGCTGTCTGCTCACAGGCATGGGAAAAGAGGAAAAGATTTAAGATAGACACAGACAGGAGCAAATGGGAAGGAAAAAAAGAGAAAGAAACTGGACAGCTATAGCATACTTGAATTGAATGCTGTAACGGACCCGGTACAAGAGCAACTGGGAGTCTGGAATAGCCTTCCGACAAAAGCACGGGACTTAAATACTAACAGCATTTAAAATGAAGCTAATTTCATGAGAGCAACTGTATAACTCGATGACTATAATAGCAAAGGACTGATTGCAATAATTTGTTTCAATCCTGTATTTCTAATTACATTCAAAAAAAGATAGGAAAAGCCAGGCATAATGTTGCTGTTGCAGTCTTCAATTGCTCGTATGCATTATGATACAGCACTTAATTAGATGATCACACATTAGTTTTTCCCCCAGAATGCTCACTGCAGTCAGCAAATGGGCAGCTATTAATGATGCCTCTACCTATCCCATTCAACATGTGCCCCTCAGCCTTATTATCCAAACCTCCCAGTGAGTATAAAAATCATAGGTTTCCTCAGAGACATTCCTACAGTGCTGTCAGAATATTCATGTACTTCATAAATACCAATTAAATCATCTCCACCACCTTCTCGTAAGAGTAAGGACAAAGATTATTCTTGTTTTGCAGGCAGGGAGATAAAATACGGATGAATTGCGTCCAGAATGAGAAAAATCATGCAGCAATAGCCCTTGTAGGTGCAGATATAAATGCGCCAGCTTTCTGCAAATCAAGCCCAAGAATTACACGCTAGAGGCAGACACTGAAGAAATTGTCATTAGTGACAGCACTGGAAGAGCCTGATTCCAGGGAAATTTCCATCATCGTACAAGGAGATCCCTGGCACACACAGGGAATGAGTACAGCTCTTCAAGAGGCATTCAGCTTCATTTCCCCAAGACTGTCCTCTTTCCTTCCGCAACCCTCTGCCTCATTCGCTACACACCTTCCAAATTCTGCAACAAATGAGGAACAGACAACAGCTTCATTCCCACAGCATCGTCCATCCTATGCACTGATTCGTCCATCCTATGCCCTGTGGAAAAAATAGGTCGTAATCATGTTATTAAAGGCTGTATCATCATGCCTTCATGCCAGGAGGCCAAGCAAGGGTTGCCCAGGCAACCTGACTTCTTGCATTTCCGAGCGTGACTTGTCAACATTTACATTCCTCTAACATTACTAACATTAAAAGAAAAAAACAAAACAAACCCAACAAAAACCCAATAACACAAAGAATACCTCAAATGTCACTATGTAGAGCCACGTCTGGGCCATCAGGAGGTTTCAGATACCTACACATGCATTACTGCTACCTACTGCTGGAGCTGTGGAGGAAACGTCAAGCAGGCAGAGCAGGTGTGTTGGGGAGTACGGAGGGGTGAAGCACACATTTAGGAGTGGATTTCACAAGAGAAGAGTGCTGAGACGGAACCCTTAGGCTAGACAGCTTGTTCTGGAGAGAGGGGGGAAGCAAATGGTCATAGCCCCTTTGGTCTCCATGCTCTTCCTCTCCTCTCTTCTTCCTGTACAGTCATTAATTCCACCCAGCCCCTTGTCGCCTTTGACCCTCTAAGTTCCCTCCAAGTATCTTTATTCTTTGCTCCCACAACTCTTTTGACTCTTATTTCCTCTCTTCTCTGTCCACTTCTGTGTCCAGTGGTCCCCTCTTACTGCTCTCTGCCTCCGCTTGATTCCCGCGGTCTCCTCTCCTAATCCCTCACATCTTCATGCAGACTCATCCATCCTCTTCCCTCGATGCCCGTGGGCTGGGGGAGCGCCGGCAGTGCCAGGGCTTGCTGCCAGGCCTCCGCACGCGGTTCCTGCCCTATAAAGCCGGCTCGTCCGGGAGGAAAGGTAGCACTGCGGACAAAGAGCCAGTGTGCCGGCCGGCTACAAAGCAGCTGCGACGGGCTGGAGTGCGGCCAGCGAGAGTCTGCAGAGGACTCAACTGGTGAGAAAGAGTCATTCAAACTTAAATAGACACTGACCCCCCCCTCCTTTTTAAAAAAAAAAAAAAAAGTTTTCTAGCATATCTGGCTTTTCGCAGTGGCATCAAAAGGCACGTCTTCAGTGCAGCACTCCCTTTTTCCCCCGTCCCCTCCAAACCCTGCCAGAGGTCACTACTGCCCTACCAGGGATACACTCGGGGCACGCAGGGGCTCTCCTCTTCCATTCCTGTAGACCTAGCCAGCAGAAGAGGACTTACACTGATCGGTTTTATTCTCGCTATTTATCATGTACTGCATGTCCTGAAAGAGTTGCACAAACTCCATCGGTTCCTGCTCCTGGACAAGAGGGGACCACCAGAAGGAACCCAGCCTCTCCTGAAAGCTGATTTAACATACAAGAGGGGAACAGAAGCCACTGGCTGGTTTTGTGTGAGGTGGAAACCTCTGTGGCTGACACACAGTCCTTTGTAAGACCTAAAGGCCGCCTGCAAGTAGCACCTTGAACTGTTTTAACTAAATTTCCCACATTTACCTGACTGCCCTCTGGGACTTGCATGGGATATTTAAGTTTGGCACCATTAAACAACCACAAAAGAAGACCTAGTAAAGGAACGCATCTGGCAGGTTCGTACGTAGCAGCATCCCACGGAGTTACCTATATTATGGGGCCAGGGAACTTGCTTTCTTTCTGTAGCTAATACACCTGGCTCTTCATCTACCACAAGATTTAACACAGCAGCGTAGTTGTAGATGTGATTATCTAAAGATATGAGCAAAGCTTTGTAGGGAGAGTTAATCTCTCCTATTAGGGCAAGAGACTGACTTTCAGACATAAGGCTTTTTCACCCTCCCTCTACTATTTACCCAATGGAAGAAAAAAAAAAAAAAAAGAAAAGAAAAAGAAGCATGGCGCTACATAGATCCACGCCTCAGGAGAAAAAATATATATAGCAGAACAAAACAGGAAACTAGCGCATGTATAAAAGAGAAGTCATGGCAGCATGTTGCTCAGTAGCAAGAAAGGTGAATGTTTGTTTTTGGTTTTTTTTTCATTAAAAGGAAAGCTCCTGAAAGCCACAGCTTTCCTAACTGAAAACCACACATATATACACACAGAGTACTTGTCACCACTGTAGCCCTTCTTCCTCTCCACGACGTGTCCTGCACGCTAAAGTCTTTGCATCTGTTTGGATGCTTGATCTTTGCTGGCCCCTTCTGTAACTACATTAGCATTATTTCTCTGAGCTTAGAAAGGAACCTCGGAGAGGAAGAGCTCTAACCTGCCTGTCCACAGGCGCACTCCCATTTTCATCTAGAAGTGAGCAAAAAAAGGGGGATTTGTTATTCAGCCTGGTCAAGCAGTTATTTTTCTGTTAAGGAGCATCGAAACGTTTCCCACCGCGAGGGAGGAGGAGGAGAACGGCACAAGGGTGGGTTTCCATGGAAGCATCGAGCCTGACGCTCAGGTAAGTGCTGACACGGCTTCTCAAGCGGTGCCTTTCTCCGCACACCCGGCCGCGCCGGGCGCTGGTGCAGCACAGGTCAGCTTGGTCCATTTGTTCCAGCCAACAAACAGACCCCCTGCCCCACGTGAATTAAAAACGTGTGTCTTACCAAAATAATGAAGCCCATCTAAACAAGACGCCTTTAAAAGGTGTAAGGACTGTTGGCCCTTTGGGATTTCCAATTCCCCTAGACACTCTTTTCTGCTGTTCTTTAAACAGATCTCCGTGCTTCCTTGGCATTTATTTCACCCAGGTCAAAACAACTGTCCCGCAGCTGCACTGAAATGTTTGTTTCTTGTTCCACAGGGGTACAGGGAAGAGGTGGGGAAGTTTTTGGAGAAACTGGCAGTGAAAAACCTGTACTGAATTAATATTATCAAAATATTTCATTTGTTCATGACTGAAGCTGACTTTTTTGGATAATGTTTTGAAATCTTTGTCAACAAATCTCACCAAGCCTGTTTTACAAATGGCATTTCAATATGCAGTTGGATAAAAACAATTTCCTTGATGTAAAAATGAATTTAAACTTTTGTTTCTAAAAGAGGGCAAAGCATTGAGCCAACTGGTGAAATTTTGAGACTCAAAACGTTAGGGATGATTTAGCCAGATCTAATTAGCACACCTAGATTTCTTAAGTATTAGGGAGGAAAATATGACCACATAAGCTCAAAAATCTCCTTACGAAGACTAATCACTTCTGCCAAAAATCACAAGGCGCACCATTCGCTCAAAAATAAAGCCACTTAAAGCTCCGGAGGGGGCAGCTCTCCTTTGGTTTTGCAACCAACAACAGACACTGCCTTACGCCCCTGGGGCAGGTTACTGAGACCATAAGGGCAATGTCAATTTACAACACTCTGCACTCCTCATCGACATCCCTTGTCTCGCTTTAGCATATTGCCTCGCTGGCTGAGCGTTGCCCATCAACTGCCCGTGCTGCTTTTCTCCAGACAGGGGTTGTTACCACAGCTGCTGGACCTTTCCGCTGCAGCTGGACCCACTGTCCACACATTTAGTTGTTCTCTTCACAGGCATGCTCCAGAAAAGCGCTGGCAAACTGCTCTCACTCACTCTTATGGATTGATTCAAAAACAGCAGATAAATTTTGCTTCCTTCTTTTCCCCCACCCAACATATGAGCCACCACCCTATGGAGCAAACAGGCCTTACAGAAGGTTAGCGGCACTTTATGGGCAGTGCGGCCAAACAGACCAGTAAATACCTTCCGCAGGCAACGGGAATGGTGCGATTCTTCGGCGGCGAAAAAAATTACATTTTCTTCCATCCTAGAAATACTTCACCCACTTGAACGCTACTTCTTTTTATTGTGGAACTCGTATCAGCTGCCAAAACGGGTACACGTGAAACTACTGCAACTCCTGTAATGATCTGTTATATAGGATACACTAATTTGACTGCTACGTATGAGTAAAATTACAGTGGGGTTTCCAGCTGGAAGGGACTGCAAGTGAGCAGTTTAGCATTTAAATGTATGGGGAGTAATTCAATCACAGGAGGCTGTTACCACAATGCAGGGAAGAATAATCAACAGCAACACAATGGCCCCTAACTACAGCAAAACAGTTTCCAGCCCTTTCAGATGGAAAACAAAGACTAAAACAAATCACAAACAAAAACCCCTCCACGCAGATGGGAAAGCTCAACAATGGAATCAAGGGGAAACAGGGGATATCTGCATCAGGCTCAATGCCATCCTTTCTCCCAGGCAAGTACCAGCTTTTTATGCCTGCTACAGCCACTACCCTACGGTACTTGATAGTAACGCTCAAAATCAGAGAAATCCTTTCTTCTGCCCCACCGACTCACATGGCCTGCGGTCTGATCACATTCTTCATCTGGGATTTCGTCTTTTCTCCTGTCCTCACTCACAACATCAACACTGCCATGCACCCGGATTGAGAGAGAAGGTGCTTCCAAAATTTTTAGTGAAGCGCATTTCATCCTTTTGATAGTACTCCTCTCTTACTGTCCCTACAGAAACACAGCATCCCTCCAGAGCTGGGTCGGGAAAGCCTGAATGTGTGGGGCTGCAGAGAGAGTTTAAAGAGAAAAAGCGAGGGAAGCAATAATAATAAAGCCCAGCAATATCCCCAACAAATCCAGCATCAGCAAGGAGGCAGAAATGACCATGTTCTGTATCACTTTAAGTTTGCAAAGGTTGATGTACTGACAAGTGCCTACATCTAAATGTGTTTGCAGGCAGAGAATCTGTAGCATCGAGGTGGGTAATAACGCTCTGTTTTACACACGAAAGGGAGGCCCTCCTTAAACAGGAATGTACCTGTACCATGAAACTGCTGGAAAAAGTAATCAGTCACAAATAATAGTCATAAAACCATTTTGATACTTAGCATTCCTCCATGGACAATATCATTATACATGGCTTAAATAAATCCCTCTAGCACACAGTTGCATCTTTATCATTTTCCTTAAAGGAAACTCAGGTAATTTATTTTTTCTTTCCCCTAAAATACATTTCGTTTCATCTGCAAATTCAAGAAGCTGACTAGCTGAGAAAAGCCAAATTTGGAGTTGGTTGGGAAACTCCAAGTCCAAGTGTGAGACATTTAATTGCCTCAGAGATAAGTTTTCTACAAGATCCATCACTTACTCTGCAGAAGGGCTGCAAAAAGAGGTGTGTGTGTGGGGGGGAATGGAGATCCTCAGGTTAATGGTTCCTCACATACCCTCCAGTTTTTCAGAACTTTCCCAGAAAAATGGCATTTACGTTGTAAAGCCATGTTGTGCATGATGCAGATCCAGGAACTGTAACCCCAAATGCACAATTCACGTGCAAACCAGCTGATTACCACCAGTCTGCCAACCGCACCAGAAATCACAGCAGTGACCTGGCTATGAATACCACAGACCCAAGTCAGATCTTTTTCACCCCTCACTGATGAAAACTGCTTCATTCATTAGGCACTGATGTTAACGGCGACATTTTTCTATTCTGGATGAAGTCTGTTCCAGTGCTTACTGATACCTTTAGCACTGACCGACTGAAGCTACAGTTACCGCAGAGACCTTCGGCCAAGCGCAGGAAGCATCACCCCTACCCCTGGGCAGAGCTACCGGGTGAGGTCTCCCTGCACCCCCTTGGGTCAGAGTAAGTGGGGTTTGAAAAAGTGAGGGGGAAAAAAAGAAAAGAAACGTTTCCACTGTTTTCTGACTAGCGGGTAGTCTGATACAGATTGCAAGTGACAGTGCAAAATGGGTGTTTATGGGCACCGTCAGGCCTGGGAGAAGGAAGAGGAGAGCCTGAACTAAATCTGACAGGTGCACCGGTGAGATGAAGATCCAGAAACTCTTCCCCTTTGGTGTAATTAGAGCCACACACACGCACAGAGTCTCCTCTGCAAAGCACCCTGCGAGACAGCAGCACGGCTTCTCCAGTGACAATGCTGGTGAGGAGCCAGCTCTTTCTAAACGCACTGGTAAACCAAGGACAGGATCACTGAGACTCTCAACTCAAAACCGCACCCTACCGCTGCCGCTTGCAGCCCCCCTTCTGCCCCCCGCCCCCAATCCCCTGAGCAGCATCACTCAGATGATGCCGGAAAAGAAAGCAAAATGGCTCTTGGAGCAAGGCTTTAAAGAGAAACTGCAACGTGGTTTAGGTCTGCCATGGGGCTGGTGCTTTACAATTGGGGGTTCAAGTGCTGCTGCTTCTCCAAACTAACAAAATAAGTGTTGCGTGATGAGCAGGATCCCAGCCAACTGCTGCCTTTAAACACAGTTTCCAGAGGCACACAGGGCTGAAGGTGCACTTTGCAGCCATGACAAAATTCTTCAAGAGACATCTCTAAAGACGTACGGCACCGCAAGATGAGACTATAATTACTGGGACTGTTCAACAGGCTGAGTAATTTTAAAGGCAGCGCTGGAGTTTGGAATGGTTTTTCAAGAAAAGCAAAATGAATGAATGAATGGGATGATTTTACAGGCAACAAATAGATTAATCGTCACAGCAATGCCACATGCAGCCTTTAGAGAAGCGCGGAGGGATTTGTGGTAATCTGTCTGTCCTACTCACCGGGCACCACTCCTTTGATGTCGCTTTCCATGTTCATCCTGTTCTTGTGCGTGAACTGAAGGATCAGTTCCTTGGATGCCTCAAACTGCTGCGTAGCCATTAGCCACCGAAGGGACTCTGGGAAAATACTTTAAAGATGGAAAACACGTTAAGGTCGCTTCCGAGTTTCTGTCGGAGGAAGAACTGATTGTGTTTAGCTGCTCGTTTAACCATTCATGAGCTACATAATTATTTTCAAAACGCAGGAGAATCACTCATGAAACAAATAAGAGGGAAAAGCTTCAGAATGTGCAAATTAATTACATTTTCTTTTACACTGATCCACAGATGATATAGGAACTATCCTATCACCTAGAAATAGGACATATTAGAATTTTGTAACATATTACATGCTCTGCGTAATTGTTAATACAATTTTGAAAGAAGTGGGAGATGGAGGCAGCACTGTCTGCAATAGACATTTGCTGCCAAGAAAGGAATGAATGAGATCTGCAGTTAACACACGGTAATCCAGCCAAAAAAGGAAAATAGCTGACAGAAGTGATTTGGATTCTCTTGAAAAGATGGAGAAAGGAAAGAGAAGAATTACTTTTTAGGATTATAATGGAACAGATTTTTTTAACTTTTAAACATGTCAAAAATCTTCTCCCGCATATACAGACTTTAAGCCATTCTTTTCTACAGGTCAGTATCGCATACGCTCCAGACAACATTCAGTTGTTGCTCTAAAAGTTTCCCCTGGTAAAGACAATGGCATGTTAGTTGAGTTGCCTTAAAAATATCCACATGCATTCAGAGTGACAAAATAAAGAAGTTTATTTTCCACCCAGTTGTTTCCTTCAAGTGCTGATATTCACCTGAGTCATTAGTTTAACTGATTATTCTTCCTTTGTTTTAATGAGTTTATTTTAATACAAACCCAAAAGAAGTATGTAGGTCTTAAAACAAACAAAATCTCCCATACTTCTATAGATATGTGAACTTTCAGATCTGACTCCAAGCATATTTTTGTCTTCCAAAAGACCTAAGAACAAATTTAACAACTAATTTGAACTTCAAATACCTATTAAACCTCAAATTTCCTTCAGAAAGCACTGATCTTTGCTGTGGGTGCTGCCTCAGTTCTTATACCAGGCAATTGCCCTATTACGGTACTATCTTTTAAGGCTGATGCAATTTGGCAGACAGCTTAGCGAAACCACCATCCTTGATAAAGAAAGTGGTGTTGGTTGTTTTTTTTTGATGGTGGGGTTTTTTGCTTGTTTGTTTGTTTGTTTTAAGAAGAAGAAGAAGAAAAAAGGAGAGACATCAGGCAGACTGCAATACAAATGATGTCAGGCAATAAAAATCCATAACAGCCATGATGACAGCCATTCAGCTTGACAGCTTATTTACTGCCACTGGTGCTGCACAGATGCTTTGCCATATCCTCCTGCAGAAAGTCCTGTATTGCAAATGCATGTTTGAAAAATTAAGGATTCTTTGATTGCAAAAACTCCCTGCACTTGGCTCCGGAGAGAGGACAGAGGAAAGGACCAGCGTTTTACAGTCAAAGAAAAGAACGAGGGGTGGGTGGGTATGGGGAAACGTTCATCTCCTGTTACACAGCTGCTGCTTGGGAGAGGAAAGGGAGGAGAGTGGGAAGGACATTGGGAAAAAAGATCCTAAGCCCGAGAAATCCTAAGAGTGAAGAAGAATCCCTGACAAACAGAAAAAGGCCAGGCAGGTACCATGCATAGCTGGGAGGAGAACCACGATCCCGTCCAGATGCAGAGCAAACCCGTGCCCATGGAAAGGGTGCAGTGTGTCTGCCCCAGGGCAACAAGCCCAGTTATTACAACTTTCTGTATGGGTGAGAATAAATCCAGTCTAACAGCACCGGAAAAAGACTTGGCCACCCCTTCCCAGTCTTTAGTTTTGGTTAGAGTGAGGCAGAAGTTTATTTCAGATTATTGATACCTCTGCTGACCTTCATGGCATGGTCCTGTCAGGAGCTTTCTGCATCCCAGGGAGAGGAAATAATGCCTCTGTGTAACTGGAGCTCCCCTGCCCTCATGGCTCTAACGCACAGACACGCTTTGAAAGGAGCCTAATTTCTATTAACTTATTTTTATACGTTTGTAACCAACCTCTGTGCTCACATCCAGCTTACCTGGGTGCCTCTCTGCCCTTCCAGAACAACCTGAGAGCTCGGCAAAGGCATCTGCTCGATCTGCAGGTGTCCCAGCCTGCCAGCCCAGCCCTCCTAGACAAACCTGCTTCCTCCTTACCCCCCATCCGTGCCCGGCTCCCCGCTCTGCTCAGCCACCTGCCTCCTGGGGATGGTAGAGCCTGCCATGTATACGTGGCCGGGAGCAGAGTAAATCTATAGGTGGGGTAGGGCTAAGCGCCAGCACGGAGGGGCAAACAGCTCTCACAGCAGGACAGGGAAGCAAAGAGAGCAAGGGGGAGGCAGCACAGGGGCTATGGCAGCGTCTGTTGTTGAACTCTCTGCTTAGGGTACACGACGGGGAATTAACAAGCAGTGCGGTTTTCCACTTCTTTTATTACAAATCAGTTTTCTTCCTCCATCTGTAACACATGCTGAGGGTCCACGCTCTATTCCTCCACACAATACCGGGGGAAGAAGGGAGGAAAGGGAAGAGGTAATAAAACGGTAGCACTTTCCAGAGAACATGCAACAGATGGAAGAGAAAAGCCTAAGAGAAAAGTGCATACTGTACCAACTGTATAATTAAACAGGCATCCTAACCAGAGTCCGTTTCTGCAAACGCAAAAACCCTGAGCAACGCAAATCCTGTTACTTTGGCTATTACCACTATTTATCAAGCTGGCGCATCACACATTACATAAGGGAGATCCATTTGTGTGGTCTGCCTGTCCCGTCCAGCCAAAAAGCCACAAAGCTCTTGCAGGTTAGGAAATAAACGTTAGCATTTCCTATTGCTTTCAGGGTCACAAAAGGAATGTACGAGACCCTGACTCAGCCACCTGGAAAATGTGCTGCCTCCACAAGCCTGCTGAGGGGTTACTGCTGCCCATGTCGTCAGGCGTCTTCATACTATTGTACCTACTTTTTGGACACAAATATCTGTAAACATTATGTTTAATATCCAGTGGTGGATATAATGCTTTCCAGCTGGCGGGCATCCCAGTAGGAGGTTTTGGAGCAGACCTGCACGTGTTTGTATGTATATAACATATGGCAGATTTGGGAGAACGGTATTGTACATCAACAAGAACATTCTAGCTTATTCATCATCAAGATTAACACTGACAAGATGAGACTATTTAGATGCTATATGTTGGAAAACAGGGAGGAAAAAACCCAACAACTGTTATCTCGCAAAGGACTCGTAACTTTCCTCTATGTGCCCTCAGCCCAAGCTGCAGCATGTCTACCTCTGTGAGCTTGGGGGTAAGCGAAGAAATCCCGACTGAGGGTTACCTCGATGAATGCAGGAGAACTCTGTAAGGCCTTCATGCATTAATAGAAAAATAAATATACAACCGTTAAAAATTCTTACGTACTGTAACAAGTTTTTATGTGTTGCAACTTGTCAGGCATTGCAACTAGCAGCCTGGCATCCCACGGTACATAACCAGCCTGGTCCTGCATGGTGTGGTGGCCTTTTTCCTCATTTTTTTCAGCATAGGCCAACTAAATATTTTAGTCTTGTTAGTGTTATCTTTAAAATGAATGATCTAGCGTGTTGTTACTGTCATAGTTTTGTACAACGCTGCTCTCGCAAGCCTCTGTTGTGTTATGCCGCCACTGCGTGTCACTATTAAGACAGAACAACAAAGAAAGATTTTTTGGGGGGAGATTTATAGAGTCCTGGTGGGGACGGACCTGGCACCATCTCCAAGGTGAGACCCACCCTACTTCTCTCAGGATAGCTGTACCAACACTGCAGTGCTGCCGGTGCAGCAGGCAGAGAGGAGTGGGAGCAGCCAGGAGGGGAGGATTCCCTGCGGGAACGATCCCAAGCCACTGTCCGGCACAGCCCAGCCACCCAGCCTTCGGTGCAGCGTGCGCTAATTCTGGCAAAATTGAGCCGGCAGTCTTGCTGAGGGCTGGCTAGCTCACACACAGAAGACGTCCAAGCGCGCTTGTTCACAAGCTGACACGTGTTATTTTTAACCTGGCTTGGCTAACCCAGGCCAAAGAAACCAACAGTGACAGCCCAGAACCACAATATAGGTTTTAATGGAAATATTTAGCTGTACCGGCACAATCTGACAACAGCTAGGGTGAGATGCATCCTCTCAGGAACTGCTTTCCCCTCTAAAGAGGAAGCGATAGCCAGAATAATTGCAAAATACAACTTTGCTCAGCAAGAGATAATCACCTCCCGACTTCCCACCATGTCACAGCGTGTAACCTCTGTGCATGCTACACAAAATTACAAAGATATTATTTCTTATTGCAAAGTCAAACCTTTGCAAAAGGTGAATGGAAGAACAAAGGGAAAGGCTCATATATATCGCGAAGCGCACACGCTTCCCGGCAGTGAAGCATCTCCCAAGTCCAACATTAGGAGCTTGAGTTGCCTTCGACCTGACAGGAGGAAGAAATACTTACACCCAGTAGAGCAGCATCAGCAGGAAAGGACAGATGATGACTGCCTGGAGGACCTGCCAGTCCCTGCAGAGGGCAGCCAGCCCCGGCATGAGGAACTGCCCCGCCATTTCGATGAAGCTCGCCACCATGGTGATCATGAACCGGTGCCCGGGCGGACAGAGCTCTATCCCTGGAACACAGAGCACATGCAAACGCGTTAGCCTCCCACCAGCGAAGGCACCCACGGAGCATCTCTTTACGAAACTTCCAGGGAGTTAATGTCCTTCAAGACCTTTGCCAAAGTTACGCACAAGCACATAAATCTTGTTTCCTCCTGTATTTAGGCTTCGAATACCCTAGCAGCTGTAGAGAAACCCATTAGCAGTTGGCTGTGGTGTGAACATTGCAAATTCCACACACCGATGGTGTCTCCTGCAGACCTCGTTGTCAGCTTTCCTCCAGCCTCCACCTAGAGAAGCATTTTACCAAATTGTAAGATATTTGTTTTTTTTAAACGGAATGTAGGGTAAAACACAATCCAAAGATTTTGGGTCAAGCCTTTTCACACTTCTCAGAGACGCTGCACGCCTTTCCAATCAGTTTGCTGGGAGGCAGAAGAGCACAGCTCTCAGCTGGATACAGCCGCCCAGCTCTTAACGGGATGCCACTTGCCCACAGTTTAATACGCTACGACTCAGCCAGTTTCAAGCTGGATTTTGCTGAGTGGGTTGTTTCTGGGTTTGTTTTTTGTTTTTGCAATAGCTAATCTCGATCAACTTTCAAATGAGCCAGCCTTCCATCTGTCTTATCCTGTCCTCCGTCCTTCCTTTTGCTGTGGGGCAGTTTGCTACCATCGCTGTCAACACTGGTTGTCTCAGCTGCCTTGTGACAAGTGAGTTGAGTACATAAAGTTTCCTTAAATGCTGAATTCTGGCTACCTTTAATCAGTGCTCAGAAATGAAGATGAATTTATCAGCATCACAGCTTAAAAAAAAAAAAAAATCACAGAAGAAATAGCAGAAAAATTGAACTGCCTTGTAGAAACATATTCAAACAATTTTTTCACCAGTAGGATTGCAACAGAAGCCCCTATTTCATATTTCCCATTTGCCCACATTCACTTCTACAGATTTACAATTAAGTGCAATAAACCAGCCACAAATGTTGTGTAGTACTTAGCAGCATGCTGTTAGAGAAACATAAACTTGTAAACATTCACGACGTGTTGCTGTCAGCATTGTTGGTTTTCCTTGCGATTTTTCGTATGGGTGTTTTCGATTCGAATTTAACAATTGTTAAAATTGTAATTGAAAAGGTGTAAGATAACAGGAAGAGATGACAGCTGCTCCTTCATTCACTCCCTCATCGGTAGCTCGTTCAGCATTTATCGCTGTAACACGGATTTAAACTAGCTGACCGGGAACTAGCTTGTAGATCAAATGTGGGATTAAACCCCACACATTTCCCCTCGCTTCCTTTTCAGCCCGTGACAAAGACTAGAGATGGATTTTTGCCAATGCAGAAGGAAAATGTATCTGTTGCAAGGGAGCCCTAACTTTCATTAGCTTAACCACAAACACAGCAGCTTTGGAAAAGAAAGGGGGGGGGAAAAAAACCCTCAAAGACTCTCTCACTTGCTATAAAAGGCTTTTACATTTTAATTAGGAAAACAAGATTAAAACACAGAGCTCCTTATGACATTAATACGGTTTCATTCTTACTAATGAAGTATCCCAAGCCTAGGCAATTTTTATTTTTTTTTTTTTATTCTATTCAAAGAGGTCACTTCCGTTTTATTTCTCTAATCTTCAGATATAAAGGAGTTCTGTTTGTTTTTCTAACCCTTCAAGTCGCAGTTCCTCACACTCCAACATTCCTTCATTAAGTACAAGGACGAGCTTTGTTGCTATAGAAACGGGAAGTCTGCATTAGATAGGCAAGGCTTTGGCATTTCAATTGCATTGCTTAGGTTAGTATCAGATAAAAAAAAAAAAATTAACCAGGAGAACAACTTTTATATGAAGTCAGAAAGAGGTGTCCAAATAATAAAATTATATTTTATGAAGTCGCTGGTGCATAGTACATAACTCCATATACAGCAGTTGCTCCTTGCATAGAAAGGAAATAACTTCAGAGGTTGTTTAGCATCTACCGTCTCTGGATTATCACATGCATACAATCAATTTTTGCCCTTTCCTCTAAAAAGCTGGAGATGACAAAAAAATCATTCCTGCTGTAGCCGAGCGAGCATGACTTTCAAGTGACATCAGCAGGTGCTCCGCATACATGAAATATCACATCTCTGTTGAAATGTTCAACATATTAGGACAGCCTACTGACTTTCTAATATCTCTGGCATCAATTTTATATGATAAAACATTCAGCACCGCAGTTTTTAGCAAGCATTTAGCAGTCAACCTTTTCCCACCTCTGCCAGCAAAGCCACCCGCCGCAGCACCTCTGCCCCAGCTCCAGGTAAGGCACCCTGCTGACGCTCACATCCGTGCCGTGACGCACACAGGCATGAGGCCTCTATGGCTGGAGCATTTTCCACTCAGTTTGCATGACAAAGTACCCACTCACACGAAATCACTAGAAGGCAGAGAACAGCTTTATCCACCCGTGGCAAATCCAACAAGAAAGCTCCGGCTCCCCCACTCAGTGAAAAAGTTTCCACCTCAACTTCTTTGTGGAGCCCAGGCAGTCAAGCAAACTCTTGCCATATGCACAAATCATGAAAATTACCATCAGTACCAAAAAAATCATCCTTTTGCTCTACTTGGAAAATTTTGTGTGGGCAAGGAGACAGGTGAGGAAAGGATTTTGCTTCCTTGCCCAGCATTTCTACTCCAGGCAGCACAGTCAGAGGAGCAGATCCAACTCAGATGCCTGATTTCTGTAAGTCCCAGGCAAACCATTGTAGCGGCAAGTTGAAACCTGTACACAAAGCAGTCCTGAAGTACTTGTGCAGTGAAATCAGACGTGCCCGGGACACATGGGACAGACTTTCTCACCGTGGCCAGATACCCAGTAACAGCGGACACCACAAGCGCAGAAATGGGACCCAGCCGACCCCCGTGGCAGGACTGCTCCACACACGCCGCAAGTACGATCCAGTCTGAAGGCAACGGCCTTGCCACGTGCGGGGCACAGACCCGGTCCCTGGAGGCATTGCTGACACGAGGCACCGAACGCACGAGGCTCATTGCACGGCACTTGCCTCTGGCTAGGAAATGCAGAAATAAAGTGTAGAAATCCTTCTTTTGGATCCTATTCTGTATGTCCTTCCTCTACAAAAATGACCAAATCAATGTTCAGCAGCCTTGCAGCCCACAAACCTGCCACAGGGAGAGTCGGTGTGAAGTACGCCCCTTCTTACGGGGGATTCAAGCATTTTTGGGGGCTGCTTGATGCGTTCAAAGTAACTCTGCTATTAATGTGCAGGATGGGCAGACACACGTTCTGGCACAGAAGGAACAGCACTGGGGCCAGATATGTTACTCCACGAGCCAACATGCAGCGATTTGTACCACAAGTAGTAAAACTGGTAAGGAGCAAGGGCAGAGGAAAAGTCTGTGTGTGTGTACAAGCGTTCGGGTGTGTGAAAGCAAGCGAGCAGGCACCAGGAGAATGGGCAGAGCATGGGGTGAAAGGAGTGGCACACGCTCATTGCGCCAATCGCACCCTACCCGTGATTTCATTCAAGTAACAGAAGGAGGAGGAACAACCTGACCTACAGATAAGGCGTCAAGAAGATGAAGAACAGGATTGGAGTCATAAAATACCAAGACCATGAGAAAAAAGAACAGAAAGTCATTGTTTGCTTGAGGATTATGAAGGATGAGAAAAAACAACGAAGGAAAAAAGTTGTAAATATCATCAACTCCTAAAGGGTATGAAAAGCAGCCCCAAACTGGTTTGTTGCTGCCTGCCAAGAACAACCTCAGGGATGTGATGAGGATGCAGCAGCCACGGACTCTTGTCCTCTGCATCACACAAGTGACACTGGCCAGACCACGTGGACATACACCTCGGTACTTGCGCGTGCACGGGTATGAGAGCGTGCATGAATGAAATTCGTGAGAGAATGAGTGTGGTTGTGCAAACTCTGCCGACTTAGAGACTTTAGGGGAAAAAAAACATAACAACTTTCTCCTCCTATATGGTCTCTCACTGAGTTATCTAGAAGCCCAATGGGAAATATTTTCAAATATTAACCAAAGGAACCACAGCAGCTATATCGGTTAGTGACAAAAGCCAAGCTCAGGGAAAGGACTTTCAGACCAACGTTTTTGGTGTACTAAGAGGACCAATTTCAGAGCAGCTCCCCCACTACTAAATCCATTGTCCTTTTTCCTGACCCCTAGCATCGCAGCAATGGCCCTTCTTAACGCCTAAGAGAGCCACATGCACCCCTAGGATGCGACAGTTAAACTTCCGAGATACGAGCTGAGGGAAAAGCCCCCACTGAGGAGGGGTCTGTCCCTGACGCTCCCCACACTTCCCTCTGGAGGCAGCCTTGGAGATGCCCTGGGCTGGCTTCCCTCACTCGTGTGCTCCCCCCGGAGCAAGAGCAGCCCTTGGGTTTCAGAGGAGTTGAGTTTCTTGAGGGGTGCTGGCCTGAGAAAAGCTGCCTCAGATGCCGATGGACCTACAGCGCTTTGAGCTTGGTCAGGCTTTCTGACCATCTAGCTTTAACAAGCAGGTTGCCAGGGTACACTTTTGCATCTTAGGTGAATACAGAGTCCAACAGACGTTTCAAACTTGCAGCATTTTCCAAACATCTCTAAAAAGCACGATAAGTAGTATTTAGGACCAGGAAAACAATGAGCTGAAGGCAACATTGTCACATGCAAATCCTCATGTGATCCACATTGCATGTTATGTGACAACAGCGGCAAGGTTAGAGTAAGATTTTCTTGACGGACCAAAACAAAGAAACAACTGAATTGTTATTTGATAGGAGCCAGCGGACGGCACACCAACAGAGTTGGATGGGGTAAGATCTCCCAAGCAGGTTTTGGAATACTCAAATTACTTCTCTTTAAATGGGATTCATTTTCTCTCCCTCACTCTGCCCTTTTCCCCCCTACGTAGTCCTTTGGGATCCTCCTGGGAGAGAAGGGAAAGCCAGAACGAGCCTTCACAGGCAAAAGCGGGTCCATTCCACAGAGCACATGAAGCGCTGGGAGGCCCTTCGGCAAGCGCATCTGCGGTTTTGCCAAAGAGAAGGTGCGTATGAACTTCAGTGAATTACTCCACTGCAGTTATACAGTACTTGAACCAGCGCATGCTGCTTGTGTCGGCTCGTCTGGAAATAGGTGTGCCTGGAAGAATCCAGGGAGCGAGGCAGAGAGGAGGACGTTACTGGAGTCAGGCCGTAGGTGGCTGAGGTATGGCACATCTCAGACCGGCACATGTCTTTGGAGTGTCTGCTGATAGCCATTAGTCCTGAAAGGTTTTACTTTTTTATGGTTTTTCAGAAACCTAGAAGTAGCTTGCAAAAGACAACAGGGCTCTGAATTATTCCCCATCTAAATCAGTTGTCTCCGGCAGCTGACCAAAAAAGGCTGGGATTTACAGAAAAGGACAGGACTCCAGCACATATCTCTGCATGGCTAGTAAAATTTCGGAAGATCCCAACACTGCTGACAGCTCGGATGGTATATCGGGGGGAATTAAAACTCCGAGCAGGACCAGGGCACTCTTCCCACCAGCGCGCTCATGAGCTGCACAGGACAGAGGGACGGGCCGGGAGGGCTCATGGCTCAGCCCTGCCTGTGCTCGCCTGTGAGCACCACTCAGACTCGTCAGGATGCGGGCAAGGAGGCAGCTAACGAAGAGCCTCTGCGATGCCACAGGGGCTCAGCCCCACCGCGTGCAGAGCTGCTCCCTGGCGCGGGAGGCCGATGCCCCTGGGCATCAGCAGAGAAAGGGATGCTAAAACCACAAGTCAGACAGCAGGTTACCTGCAGCAAATGCTACCGGCACTGGTGACAAGGCGCACATCAATTTTAGATCGGAAAAGGCAAGTAGTCTTTGCTAACAGCTTCTCCTCTCCCTGGCACTGGGATGGAAAAAAACTCTGGGCTGATATCCTTGACAACAATTTTTCAGGCAACTTCTTCTGAAAAGAAGATGGGAAATTGAATTAAAATTACCCAAGTATTTTGCAGCCTGATATCTGCAATGCTGCCCTTTCCCCTTTCCCATCGACTCCTCTATCCCACCCTCTCCACCAGCAGCTGTGGAAGGAGCAGTGCATCTGGGAGAGACGGACGCGCAACCAGGTGACCAGGATGGACTACAGTAAAATCAGATTAACGTCAACTCATGCCACCACAGAGCATGGCCCTGCGTAGCCCACTTCCTCCAAACCCCGCCGGCTGAGCTGTCGTTGCCGCGAAGGGATTGAGTGCCACATCCCATCCTTTCTCACTTGGTCTTCTGCTTGCACACTAGTAACAAATAACTTGCTTCAGATTTCAAAAACTTCCTCATTTGTCTTCAAAGGCTGACATTTATTCTCATAGGATATTTGCACTAGGATGAATAGCAAATACTTTTATTTAAAGAAAAAAACTTGTAAGTCATTTGCAAATAATATACCATGAGGAAAAAGAGGTTAAATCACGCTGCCTGAACAACTCTCTAGCATTCACTCACCCATCTCCAGTCCCAAAACACAAAGCAATTCTTGCACCGCAGCCCAAGTGCTAGCTACATCAGAAACCACAAGCTGACTGCTTTTTGTGCCTTTGCACTTTTCTCTCCCTGCCCTGTTTCAGTCTATAAGCCACCAAGACTGTAATTACATAGGAGAATCCCTCGGAGAAAATGGCCGGGACAAAGCACCTGAAGCCTGGGCAACAGCATCCCCACTGAAAAAAGTCCCCAAGGAGACAGGCTGATTCTAGATTCACATTCACAGGTTCCCGTTAAGACAAACTAAAAAAAAGAATCACCATTTTTGATGGTTTCTTCCATATTACTATATCCCCAACGCTCTTAATTCCCTCCCTCCAAGGACCCCTCACAAAACGTTCCCCTATCCCAAAAGGGAGGAAAACAATCAGACTCAAATGAACAAGACCCATGCTATCAGTTCAGCAGAGGAAAGCTCAGGCAACAGTGTTATGTGCAAAATGCAGGACACCAGAAATTGCCAGTGGTGGCAGCATCCTAAAGCACCAGGGCTGGGTTTGCCTCTCAGCCCCAGCAGCTGCTCAGCTCAGTCGCGGATACAGCCCAGGCCGAGGCACTACGACAAGATTTTGAGTTTGGACTCTGCTTTTCCAAAGAGCACAAAAGGAAACAAAAAAAAAAACCCTAGAGCACTTAGTTTTCCAAGCTCTTCAGCACTTGCAGCACGTCCCACCACCGCCGTGCTCCCCGGGCTGAGCCTTTTGGTATGGCAAACTCCGGCACCTCCGGCACCGCAGTCTTGAAGACTGCTGGGAGATGACCCCGTCCCTGCTGCTGCTGCTGTATTTCCTAATTCCCACCAAGCTCTCTCAAACCTCAGGGACGACTTCTTCCTCCAGCAGTCTCCGTGGGACTTGCCCTCCACTCTAAACAGATCATCTTGCTGGATATTCCTAGAAAAACACGGCCCCCGGGCTGGCTTGTGGCTAGCTACCAAATACAATTGCAGCAGAAACTGTTAATAACTCCCAGACAAGCCTTTAAGTTTGCCGCTGGCTGCTAGGGGCAAAAGTAAATAAATAAAATCTAGCATATCTGCTGATAGTTACAGACTTCTAAGAGCTGCAAGCCCTACCCAAGGGCTGCGTACGCTTCTCTTCCCCGTTAGAGCCGGCCGAAACAGCCCAGGTTAAGCCCACACTTGCTCCTGGCTGTGTTTAGACATGGAACATATTTATAGACTGTCTTTGCTGTCCCCACTAGTAAGGGAGGAAGCACCACGTGTAAATACAGTTCGTTAGAGATCAGCAAACAAAGTAGCACGTGGAAGGAAAGGTTATCCCGCGCACCGCGGTGCACAGACAACTGTGAATTGATGTAAACGCAGGACAGAGACGGAGTGGAAGGAAAGGAAAAATCTAATTTCCTCTCTGGAGAAATCCAATCCACTGCCAAGCAAAGACAGCAGTAATAGACTGAACCTCCAATGGCCGAGTAAGAAAAATGGGATTATTTTCCCCCCACAGCACAGCAGGACCAAAGTTATTCTAAAATACATCTATGAGGTGACACAGGTGCTCCTTCAAAGCCACTTTTCTGCACATCATAGATTTGGTGGGGGCTTCCTTTAAACACACACCAGACCCCATTTATATAAAATTAACACTTTTTGTGTGTGCACTGACATAACCCGGGCTAATGGGGCCGTCAGTCTGGCAGCTGGCGCGACAGCTCGGCAGACACGCAGTGCCACTCTTCACCGCTGACCAGCACAGGTACCCCGTATCTACTGGATGAAGCCATCGGATCTACCAGATAGGTAGATATCTGATCAGAATAGATAGCTTTCTTACTAGATCACACATTCATTTTGTCTACAAGTACCAGGATAGTGCTGAAATTATGCTCAGAAAAATGCCTTTCGGATCAACTACTCGACCTCTGCTACTGCGAATGCTACAACGTGCACAGAGAGGCACAGTATGAAAAAAAGTAAACACTGCTACCCTTTTTGTCCAAAACCCAACCACAGCTCAAAGTGCAACCTTTCCCTCTCTTTTCCTTCCATGCGCCTGGCCCCCTCCCGTAAGGCACAAGTGGGGAACACGCCAACCCGGTTTCAGGCCGCGTATTGCTCAACTACGTCAGGGCATTTCAGGAGATCTTCTCCCAGCTGCAATCAGCCTGTAGCTACCCACGGGCAGAAGGTCTGGACCGCAGCCACGGAGCCAGCTGGGGTTCAATGCAGAGTGTCCCCCTGCCCCCCACGAACGCAGTTGCGGGGGTTGGGGACCACCTGGGCACCAAGCGTGTGCAGCAGAGCCCCTTCTTGGGGCCGGGCTTGCTCGCAGCGGGGAGCTGGGCAGGGCAGGGGCGAGCTCGGCCCCTCAGGCACAGGAGACCCCGAGCAGCGGCTGCCCAGCCACTGTGTGGGACGGAGCAATGCCTGCAGTCACGCTCTGCCTCGCAGCGGGCTCCCAGGGAGCACACGACGTTCTTCGTCCTGTAAGCATCTGTATTTGCCGAGTTTTGCGCTGCACAGAACAGCAACATCTTACAAAACAGGCGTCTGATTGCCTAAGAAACCTTTAATATGCTACGCTGCCTGCCATCCACAAAGGAATAAAACCAAAGAAATGTTAAATCACATTCGTGGTACTGCAGTTATCCCATCTATCCCGCTTCCAGAGGAAAGCAGCAGCATCTCTGCTGCTGCCATGCAATAGCTCCCAACCAACGCTGATTTTTGATGACAGTTCCTATATGTGAATGATGGCATTATGATACAAAACCAGGAGGATGGCCCTGGAAACCTAAACAGCAGTGACAAAGAGTGTAAGAAAATAGTAGATACAGAACATGCTAATTTCAGAATAAAGATGCCTTAAGTTAAATGCAATTAAAAAGTGATTAAAAAGCTCTGTGATGACATACATCCTCATATACGGTAACCACTATCTATAAAAATCTTTCTCTTCTTCCATCTCTATTCTATAACTTCCTACCCCCCATTAAGAGACTCTCCAAACCCGTATCAATATTTGATTAGTTTTGCACAAAACTAAGATTGCATAGAAATATATTAGATTCTTCCTTGTTCCACAAAGGTGGCTTGCTTCAAAGAAAATGCACCACCGATCACAGGAATATTTTGCAAATCGAACACCTCTGCTGTTCACCACAGCTGGCCTCTTTGCTCTTGGCAGGATCTAAATCACAACTGGCATCTTTTTGACGGGAATGAATGAGAGCAGATGAAACAAAAACCAGTGTGAGACGTTTCAGAGAAGCTCATTTTCTTTGATGCTTCAGATGAAAGGGTTCTGCATCTGTATTTGTTAGCAAATTTTTAACAATATTGTAGCCACTTAAAATAAGAACAGAGAAGAAATTCAATAGCCGCAAATTTGCATGGCAGTCTCTTAATTAACCAAGTGGCAAACAATACTCCAACAGCAGCTATTTCTAAATGTTTGCAACCTCCAGACAGATGACGGTCCTCAAAAAGACAAGAACAAAGAAATAACAGCCTAACAGGTTTATTAAATGTTTCCCAGCTTGCTGAGGCAGCAGGGCAGTGAGGAGCAGCCCCTCTCTCCTCAAGCACTGATCCCACACGAGATGATTGTGCAGGCAGGAGCTTTTCACCGTCACGCCGTTGGACGCGGGAATAAACGCACCGAGCCCCGAATTCCCAGCAGAAATGCATATTGCTAACAAGAATTTGACACGGGAGCCTCGAGCTGTTTGCAGCCTAGCTTACCAAGCAGGAAAGCCAAGCACGGAGGAAACCTTTAAATGGATGGCCGAGAAATGTACTTGGTGCTCCCTAGGTCTTCATAAAGACCTGCACGCCCTCCCTCGCCCCGAAGGAGGATGGCTTGTCTGAAGCATCGCGCACCAGGGGCACAACCTCAGGAAAGCACCTTGCTCCTTTAGCTCGTGTAAACCTAGTCGTAAGCCCTCCAAATGCTTATAGACAGAGTCTAAGCAAACTTTTGGGTGGCTGGTTATTAAACTCGTATATACACTGTAAACACCTACACGTGTATGTGTAAACACACACACACATATATATATAATTGTAAAGGCAAAACCCCATAGCCGCTTTTCTTTTCATGAGCCCCTGTGATGTCAAAAGCAATCAGTGGAAATTTGAGTGATGCCCTGAAGAATCCCCCGTCATTTCAGAGAAAGTGAATTGCTCGGGTGGCATCACCAGCGTCGGGGAGAGCCCGCGACACCACAGCACTGGCTGAAGGCCTGTACCAAGGGCTGGCAGATAGGCAGGCCATTTAATCAAAGGCAATTAGCAAGCATCCTTGTGAAAGGCTGTCATGCTTTTGGCCCCTGGGGCATCCTTGTTTTTAAAGATTTGTGCCAGGCACTCTGGATAGATGTTTCGTGAACACTGTGAACATGGAGCTTGGAAGATTCAGAGCCAATAAGCTGTTGTATTTTGGGCGCCTTCACTGGCGAAGGAAGCGCTGCCCGAACTAACGCGGTGACTCTTGCATTAACAGTCCTCTGTCTCCAGGACTCAGCCTCAAACCTGACACGCGTCTGGGGAAGGCAAAGGCAGGCAGACACAATGGGAACACCCACGCGATGGGCAACGGCTGCGTCAAACAGTGCATGCAACCATTACCCCAGAATAGGCACAAGCAGGACAGCCCCTGACCAGATCTCCCCTAATTTTAAACCTATGACAACACAAAAAGAAAAATGAGGCTATGGTAGCATATAGGTGGTGAGAAAACACTTTTTGATACAAAAGCAGCCAACGCACAGTTAGAAGAAGTACAGGTATTGTTTTTCCTCTCCCATTTGCCAATGAGCTTTGATTTTCTAAGTAACATTCCCATAAGGGAGGAAAAAAATAAATATATTCTAGGCGAAAAAGGAAAGACCAGTGAAGATTTCCTCTCGGTCAACAGATTTTAAAGTGAAAAAGATATGACATCCAACCTTGGGGAAAAAACCTGCTTCCTGAAGCTATTAAAGTTACCGTAATTTTCATTCAAAATGAAGTCCTAAGTTTTTAATTACATGCTTTTATTCTTTATATTAAATACATGAACTGTATGCTGTATAGGACACCTTCCACCACTCTGCGCGTGAGGAGTGCTCTGTACGGTGGGCTCTGCTCATGGCGGGTTTGCGGGCAGTTCGGCGGCGAACGGCGTAATTCAATGAGTTCAGTGAGAGTGCAGCTGGGGAAAGAGCGTTCCCTCCTCAAGCACGTCTCTATTTCCAGCCAAGGTTAACTCAGGAGGGCAGCACCTGTAGTTGCACACACAGAAGTGAGTGCAGTTGTGCTGCTGTCACATCTGTAATTAAAGTGATCTCATAATGGCCAAAGCTTAAACATTCCTTACATTTCTTCCTTGCTATCTTTACAAATACCGCCTATGAAAAGTTTTTCCCATGAAGCACGGGAATTCCTTGAATTGGTAAAATCTGACTTGAGGGTGAAGAACAATAAAAGGGAAACTGGCATTATAATGTCCCCAGCACCTTGTATTTCCATGTAAATTGCTGTGCTAAGGATATCTGTGCAACACCAAACTGGACCACCCAAAGACAGCCACTGGGACTTGAAGTTTTCCCAGGATCATCCCTGAAAAAATGGGCGAGTTTGTTCAAGAGTATCACATAGCCAAGCAGAACGTGTAGCTTTACAAGGATAAAATGCTAATATATCCTGATAAAACTGTGGTAAGAGCTAAATATTTCTGCTGAATGGATGGAAAACCTTCCATTGCTTTGCAATAACTTTGGAAAAAAAAAAAAAGGAAGTTCACATTTCTTAACATCCTCCTCCTGAGGAGGCTGGTAAGTATGCTGGAATACGCCAGTCTCCCCGAGCAGAAGCCATCCTTCTGCGGAGGACGCTTGCTTTTCTCCAGTGAAAGACTTCTTTCAAGAAAACTCCTGACACTTACAGAAGAGTTCAAAGATGGCAACACTCGCCGATTTGTTCCAAATCAAACCAGAACAAATTGCTGAGCTAATTAATAACACAACATTAAAAGGAAACTGAGCTCCTTGGAAAGAATCCAGCTGCAGTTCATAGAAAGGGATTTCACTCGCTCTGATTACAATGTCAGTAAATTTTGTACACATCGTGGCTACAGCTAAAACCGTGAAGATGTAGACGTGCCACTTGGAGATGGACAACTGGTAACCTTTTCCTACCTATTCCTAAGTATTTCTTCTGTGGCAATCCCCGCCGCGTGGTGCTTTGCTGTACCTGTGGTAGCGCAAAGACGAGACCGGTGGGTAGAGGCGATACTGCCCAGGAGACCAGCTGGCAGAGCCTGGAGCAGACCTCACCTTGCCTAGGTACGGCACGCCGTGCTCTTAAGGCCAGCGGAGTTTTGAGAGGTTGTCTCTCCCTAAGTTCTGCTACTTACTTGGAAGACAAATGCGCGCAGCGTTTCTCCATTAAGATAATCGCATTTTTGTTTGTGCAGCAATACTTAAATTGCTTACAGTACATAAATGACTATATGACTTTTCCATGGCTGCTTCCTATGCATCCAATGCCAGAGGAGCACGGCTTGCGGCGTTAGGTTTCCCCTGCTCTAGGGAGCAGCTTCAGGTACGTCAGAAAAACTTCTCATATTTACCTCCCTTTTGTAGCAAGAGAAATGCGTAGAGGGTGGGAGAGGGAGGCAGTGTGGCAGAAAGGAGATGGCGGCCGCAGGGGAGGGGAACCAAACTGCAGACCCATTGTCCCCAGCTCATCATATCCGATTTCCTTCCCACACTGAGCAACGAACAAACCACTCCATTGCTCGACCCAACAAAAATAATTCAGTTACACGGTTTCCCAATTTTCCTCTGGGTCATCTTGCAGAGCCAGTAAGGAGATAGGAAAGAAAGGGCTGAACTGGAAAGGTACAAGAGCTGAGCGCAATTTTCAGCTCAAGTACCGATTTGCTTTGTAACAGTGTTCAACCACTTAAAAGGAACGCGAGAAACTAGACAACCGTTTCCATCTATGAGAAAAACATTGGGTGACCGGAGAGAAAAGGCTCTGTGGCTGATGCTGCCATGCCCGGTGTGATAAGGGGTGCTCAGCACCCCCACGCAGGGCTAAGACACCGCCATGTCCCCGTACCTGCTGGCACACAGCAAACATGAGAGCACCGCAGGTATGCGTCCCCTCCGGCACGAGCACCACAGAAACCTCTTAGGGACTGGACTGGCTTACATGGGAACTAAGCATAACTAAATCTGTAAGATCTGTTCTTACTCAAAAAAAAAAAAAAAAAAAAAGTGGAGACATAATTTGAAAAAATAAAATTAATGTCCACTTATATTTATATATGTTTACAGAAGCAGAGAAAATGCAAACTGCTACTCTGTCTTGCTGAGTGATGTTTCTAATCAAAATTTGAAGAAAAAAAAATTAGAGACATTTGAAAGTGCTGTAAACCCTTCAGCTATGAAAGACATGCAGAGAGCGCTGCCAAAGAACAGTCATGTTTATTATACTGAACTCTGATGTTTGCTCAACGAAGGATAAAGCTCAGAGGGCTATATAATTGGGATGCATCTGGAATTCTGAGTCAAGGGCAAAAATAAATGAGTAAATAAGGGGGAGTAACACGAGAGAGTGATAAAAATAAAGAACAAAACTCTTCAAAACTACAGGTTCTAAAAAATAAAATAAAATAAATTATAAGTTACAAACCAAAAAGCCTCCACCACCTAAGAGGAATAGGCATATTATGTCATTCAGGAACTAAAGTAAGAATACCAGTCGTCTTATTTTTCTTTTTAGTTTTCACTATTCAAACTGCTGTCATAAAGAAAAGACCTTTGTCTGCTTCAGGTTTGACTGAGGGATCGGAGTAACTTCTGAATGCTGAGATTTGAGGATTGCAGATATGACCAAAAAAAACAACCCCCTAACCAAACCCCTGATGCCCGCAGGTCTCACCTGGAGAGCCCTTCCCAGGGGTGACCGCTGCTCCGCTGAGCTCTGCCCACGCTCCCCACCCGGGAGCAGCCGGACCCGGGAGCAGCCCTTACACGAAGCTGTCGGGAAGCGAACAGCAAGCAAGTCTCTCTAAACATCCCTGCCCATTTGCACGATGCTTCCAGACATAGGGAACGTTTAATCACTTCTTTCTCACCTAAAAAAAAAGGGGTAGAGCTGGAAATCCTGGAAAACTCGGATTCAGGCTGGAGCCACCGGGTGCTGAGGCTGCTCCAGGTGGCTCCCGAGCGATGGGCGAGGAAGGGGCTTGCATCGGCAAGCCCTCCCGCAGCTCCGCCAGCCTCACCGCACGACACCAGCGTCTCCCTGGGGCACGCGTACCATCAGGTTTCTAAGAAGAGGAGCTTCTGCCATTGTCACTCTTTCCTTGTTTTAACAGGAATACGTGGCTATATGGCTACACCACAATAAAATACGAAATCCTACAAAATTACCTGATAAACTACAATTCAGTTAAGCCATTTCTTCAGTCAAGCCATTTCTTCAGTCACCTCCTCACATTTGTAATTTAGCCAGATGTTTCATATGGAAGGAGGAATATCATTTCTACCAAGAGTAAGAATAGACAGAAGTAAACAAAAAAACCCCCTTTGTCTAAATACACCAGCTTTCCTTTCTAGCTCTTGCCCAAAGGAGAGGAAGCACCAGACGTTCCCAAATGCTGGGTGACACAACACCTTGACCCACTCGCAGGTCAGCGAGGTGCCGGGCATCTGCTGCTCAGCCCCCAGCCTGCCAGAGCTGCCAAGGGAACGTGCTTGCAAAGAGCTCTTTGGTGCTGCGTGGTCCTATGACGTTGCAATAACTCTAAACATCAAAAGTGGCCAGCCCCTACAATCACCATTTCAGTGGAAAAACCTCCGCTCAGGGTGGGCCAGAGCCAGACTAGTTGTGTGTTGTGTTCCTCTGCCGTACACAAAATCACTCCTTTTTGTGTCCATGTACCAGCATAATACACCATTAAATTTTTTTTTTTTTTTAGCATGTAAAAACTCGCAACGCTATTTTTATCTTTTATTTGTCATTATGAGTTTTTATGTTGCTTGTGATATCTGTGTCTGTTTACAGGCATACCTGAACCGGTCAGAATTTGCCAGAGAAAGAAACGTGGGACTCTGCAGTCCTCATTTTAAGGCAGACAAGGATACCCGTCAGTCAGGGTGTATAGGGAATATCTGTAAGTGAAGAACGAGCACCACAGGCTCGCCTTAAAACTTCTCCTGGTTTAATCTGTGTTAATGTTAAGTGCCCTGCTACCAACAACAGATAATTTTGTTGTCGTTTGCATAGGGAATGATTCTCCTTTTAGATTATACGTTTGGCTAATTTGGAAATGTGAGGGAACAACTGCTCAAAAAGCGGTCTTCCCTTGCAGTGGTTGAAGGTCTGTTTGCAGGTCCTTGGGAACAGCTCTGAGAGGCAGGGAGCTTTTTCCTGCGGCGAGCGGGACTGACTGCATCGCCGTGGTACTTGTTCTGCTCCGCACCTGCCTTAGAATCATAGAATCATAGAATCATCTCGGTTGGAAAAGACCTTTAAGATCATCAAGTCCAACCGCTAACCCATACTTGCCATCCCACCACTAAACCATGTCCTCAAGTACCTCATCTATCCTTCTNTTGATGCGGTTCTTGCAGGGTTGCTCCCACCACCCAGCCACCATGTCCTGCAGGGTCCACCACCAACGCTGAAGATCAGGGTCTGCTGAGCCTGGAGCGTGCGCAGCCCCCAGCAGCGCAGCTCATCGCTCTGCCCCTGGAAGTCACATCTGCAGGAGCAGCCCAAGCCACAAAGCAATCCCCCAACTTTGTACGCGGTTGCAGCGCAGCGGTGTGGGAGAGTGCAAACCCCACCAAGTCTCAGAGCAGGAAGAGGTGAAGCAACCTGTTATTTTGCCTGCTCTGCCCCCTGCATCCCCGGCACAGAACAAGTGCACTGGTTGTGGTGGTGGAGTAGAAAATGACCTTTTCAATGAAAAAAAAAAAGAAAATTCCAAAGAAGCCAGCTAGCTTTTGCCCACCCTTTCACTCCTCAGCAAGAGACCAGCAGCTCCCAGTGCACAGATGTGCTCCTTTGCATGCTAAAACTCACCCCCCTGCCCTAACCCCCCACCTGCACTTTCCAGCATTCACTGCCTGAGGGTACCCTGCCAGTAAATACAGAGGACCCAAACTCCAACAAGACACAAACTCCCTGCAATAGTTTCGCTACCAGTAATGGGTTTCCTTCACCCCAAAACCCAGATAACACACACCTGTGCCTTATAACCTTCACCCTGAGGTCCTTTTTCTTTTAACTTGGCCAGAAGCTGCTGCTCAGATCATTTCGCATCTGACAGCGTAGGGCTATAAATAACACATCCACAACACTGCCAAGTACTCACATGCATTTGATTAAAATAAACCCATCAAAAAGGGAGGCCACCTTTGAAATGGAAACAAATAGATACCGGAAAGCTGAAGGATTTAAAAGCCTGAGAATTGCTGAGCTAGTTACAGCCAGGCTCCATCGCTGAGCTGATATCACCCACAATGTTTCTGCATAATCACATAAACAAAAAAAGCAAAGCAAAAGAAAATTATGATTATTTTTTTTTTTTTTTTTTTTTGGGGTGTGTGGGGATTTGGGAGAGGGATTGAAAACAACACAGAAATTAAAAAAAATAAAATTAAACAAACGCATCTAGGTTAATATATTCACTTATAACTGACAGAAAGTGATATGCAAGCTCCTGAAAGGACAAGAACAAGCACCAGTAGCACAGAATGGGAACAAGGCAAACCATCAGCCCCTGCCTTGCCCAGCCCTGGGCAGGCAGCACCCATCACTGGTAGGCTGGCGAGGAGATGGCTGAGCTTTGTAACTCGGGGCCTTCCTCCCTTTCAGGGAACTCAATTTATAGCCAATTTCTGCACTCCAGATATGAGAAACTGGAAATTCTGATATAGATGCAGCCTCTGGGTTTTAGGCAGCACAGCTTGGGTTTAATATTGACCCAGCTGACTGGTGAAGAAGCATCTGCAAACAGCAAAGAAGATTAAGATCTGAAGTGCTGTAGTGACTTAATTTCCAGATCCTTCTTCAAAACAGGAAAACTCCCCATGCAGTTCACCACATGGAAGAGAGCAGGGAGCAAAAAATATCCAAGTTCTGTGAAAGAAGGAAAAGCGTAGGTGTGCGAGGCTTGCACTGATTTATTACTAGCTCATCAGTAGCTAACATATAAAACCAACTTTAAAAGCAACAGCTGTAAAAGATTTTTAATTTTAACTATCATTGCGCACCCTTCCTTCCTAAGAAGATACAAAGATTCAGAGTTGATTTTTCAATTTGAACAAATGCCTGCACAGGCATAGCAGAAAGGAAAAAAATGTTAAGAAGGGGGAAAAAAAAAAAAGGAAAGAAAAAACCACCTCTGCTTTTTGGTATCCTCTCCCTTACCTTAACTTGAATAACTGTATTCAAGTACAGGTCCTAAACATATAAACTGTAAGCTTCATTGTTTGGGAAACTGAACTAAAGTTATTTGGAGATGAATGTGAAATAAATAACAGTGTTTGGAATTGATGCTAATAAGGACATCTCCGTGTCCAAACATTGTATATCTATGCTAAGCTATTTATATCACGTTCAAAGCTCAAGGCCTAACTATTAATTTTCATACATCACACCAGATTCAATTGCCTATTAAAAGGCTCTTCCCTTTTTCTCAGTAGTCAATTATTCATTAACCTCCTAGAAACATTCATAGAAGGCACAGTTTATTTCAGGAAAGGATAGGAAATTGTCATTATGAAGACATCTGAATTTAATATTTCTTTATGACAGAACCAGAACAGTAGGTAACGGAACACTTACCTGGCCAGCATCAGAATAAGCTTCAGAAGAATTGTTTTGGACGTTATTTTTGCTATTGAGAGCGCCGTATGATCACAGCATCGGCAAATCAACATTTTCAGCTAAGGAACACGTTTCAGCAGGAAGAGAGCCTAAGCTGAGAAACACGCCTGCGCTCCACAAAACAAGTTACTCCGGGTCAGACCCTCCAGTTACTCTTTCACTTAGCGACTGGCCGCACTGCTTCCACTTGAACAAATCATGCTGAATTTCAAAGCAGCCAAACAGACATTTTTACTACGGGGAAACTGTTATGTGTAACAGACAGGCCTTAATTAAAACAAAAATATAATGTATAGACAACCACCCTGAGAATGTGTTTATTTGATTATACCTTGTACCAACAGGTATTTCACACCAAACAGTAGAAGGTCTCTCTGTTCCAGCCTCTTCCTTCCATGGTTTCACACCTAAACCACTAAATGCCTGTGTGCTGCAGTATATGCAGTCAGTTAACATTTCTCTATCTTTACACTACCTCGCTTGTACCAGCAAAGGATCCTAACACAGGTACTCTCAAAGTACATGGGAGTCACTTCACATTTGCTTAGGGGCTGGGACAGGGTGGAGGAGCTTTGTAGAAATCCAAGCAGTTTACTCCAGCTAAAGAAAGCAGAATAAATAAATAAATAAATAAATAAATACAATAAAATATAACTAAAATAAAATAAAAATAAATCCTTGCTCTGAAATGAGATGGGGAATTTACCCAGGGAGGGACATGACACTCCTTCACCATGAAGTGATCTGGGTTTCTCCTTCA
>VXBL01008578.1:1041-41242 GCA_013400195.1 Aramus guarauna
TTTCTCTGTATTCCTCCCAGGGTACCTGCCCTTGCTGCCACCCTCTGTAGGCTTCTTTTTTTGCATTTGTGTTTACCCAGGAGCTCCTTGTTCATCCATGCAAGCCTCCGGGTGTTTTTACCTTTGTTGGGATTCATCAGTCCTGAGCTTGGAGGAGCTGTCCCTTGAATATTAGCCAGCTATCTTCGGCCCCTTCTCCTTCCAGGGATTTGTTCCATGGTACTCCACCAGCAGGTCCTGAAGAGACCAAAGTCTGCTCTGCTGAATCCAGGGTAGTGAGCTTGCTGTGCGACCTCCTCGCTGCCCTGAGGATCTTGAACTCCACCATTTCATGGTTACTGCAGCCAAGGGTGCTCTTGAACATATGTTATGTTCAGCTGTACATGCCAAAATTTAGTCAGTTATATATATACCTAAACATCCCTATGGTCTCAGTTGCCTCCATTAAGTTCAATATAAGATGCAGCTAATGAGCTCTTTGATAGAGATGTTTTTACAGAGATGCTTAGTTTGTATGTAAAATAAATGTGTGCTTTGTCCCCTATGTCTTTTCAAGCAATGCAGATTAAGATTGTTGTGACCAATGATATAAATTATGATCACGTCTATATTAAATTTTGATGTCCTGGAGCCCAGTGTAGAATTGTGAGGGCTGTCAATTAACTGCCTCTTGAATCTCACTTCATCCCAACACGTGCATATAGAAAAGGTCCTACATTGCTGTCTGCTTCATAATAAGGGCAACAAGCTCACACTGCCCAGGCTTGGATACCACAGACACCCTTGAGACAATCTCATCACTGGGAAGAAACCTTAGGAAATTTTGGGAGTGAGAATAAAAATATTTATTTCTCTATTTTTTTTTCTTTTAATAAACCAGAACACATAGAAACACATGCCAAGCCACTAGGCCTAAAGAACCAAAAGAAACCCCACTGCACCAGCCAAAAGAAGAGTAAACAGGTAGATCTGACAAATCAGTGTAATTGTTTCTGTAGCACTTTCCGTTTTCAAGGTTTTAATAATTATTACTCAATTATCGTTCTTGGTGCTGCCAGATATTAATGGCTACTAACATGCCTGTCTTTGACCTGCAGGCAATCACAGACATAATTAAAGCTGTTGAGAGTCCTGGCCGTTTAGGGTAAGTGGAAGAAACACTGAACTCCTTCATGTACTAAAAGTTCTGAAATGGTAAAAGTGACTGTTCAGGGCCAGAGAGAAACCTGGGAGTGAACTAACTCAGTGAAAATCAGATGGCTTCCTTTTTCCCTTGATTGTAAATCCAAAAGCTGGCCAGTTGTTTCCCTCAAGCTGTGGGCAGCAGCGCCAGGAAGAGAATGTCAGGAGACACTGAGATAAACATCTTGAAGCACAGCCATGAAAGAAGGCAGAAGATGGACCTCTGGGAGAACAGGATTCTCCATGAAATATGTGGGCAAAAAATCCCATCTCCCATCACTTTGAAAAGAGTTGGAGGTTGAACTTAAAAAAAAAAAAAAGGCATTAAGTCTTCTGATAAATGCCTTTTCTAACACATCAGAACAGGAAGATTGCTGAAGAGTCTGTGCCTACATCTATTTTGATAAATGAGAGAGAGGAGGGAACAAGACCAAAAACTGGACTTCTGTAGTCTCTCCTGTTTAATTCCTGGCTCATTCTTTGACTCTGTTTTGATTTACCCCAAACTCCCGTCGCTGGGACCAGTTTGCCCTAGGGCCCTAAGCACAGTGAATGTAAGCCAGCTGGTACCACTTGGCCTCGGAACAAGGATTCACCTACTAAGCTTCCTTTACTTAACAAAAGAAGCCAAAGGCCAGAGGGTCAACATAATCAAGGACTGCACAACGAAAAAAAGTCCAGAGCAGAAAACAGTTAAGGACTTTTCTGTATCTGCGTTGTAGTGTGAAGGAATCTAAGGAAGTTCCCATTTCATACTACTTCTTTACCAGAAGATCTGTCTCAGATTGAGCAATTTGCTGATTGTATTAGCCAAAGAGGTTATGAAGCAAATGGATCAATTGAATAGTCACATATCATCAGTTCTACAGGAATTTATGGTTGAAACAGCTGAACAACGCACTGCCGTATGTCAATTTTCATTTAAAGCTGCCTTGTTATCAGAAGTCTTGGAAAGTAGCTAGTGCAGCATCAGTCTTAAAAAGTTACAGGGAAAACTGGGAAACTACAGACCAATACATCTAGCATACACACTGAGAAAATGAGTAATTACAGTAAAAATAGCTTATGGATAAATATCGCGTGCTGAAAATCAGTAGATTCTCTTTTATAAAGAGAAAATACTTGTCAGGACCATAAAAGCTACAGGAATTTTCTGAGGGGGGTAGACAAAAGCCTACTGCGACTTCCAAAAGACATTTAACAGCATCCTTCACCAAAGGCTGTTAAGGAGTCTAGGCTGTCATAGCATAGCAGGGAAGGTCCTCACATGTATAAACTGGTAAAAAGGTAGGAAACAGTGTGGGAGTAAATGGTCAGCTTTCTCAGTAAGGGGAAGCCATGAGTTGTGCCCCACAGGAATTTGCACAGGTGCTTGGACTATTTAAAACATTCATAAACAATGTGGAAAAAACAGCAAACATATGCTCTGAAGACAGTAAGGAGAAGACCACACTCGGGGTTTTTTTTGGGTTTTTTTTTGTAGTAAAAGAGCTTAGTCCTGTTTTCACAAGCAATGCCACTTGCCTTCAGGGACAAGTGATCATATTTGACCTGTTATATTTTCTAGCATACATACTAATCCCAGTGGCCCAGTGCTTGAAAGCATTTTGTGACCCTGATTCATTCACTAGGATAAATCCAGAAGGACTACGTGACCAGGCAAGGAAATTGTAAAATTCAGTATAGGCAAAATTAAAGGGAGGATCATGGGAGGGAGGGGAAAGCTCCTAACTCTATGTAATGAGAATGAGCTCTGAGTTGACTAATAATTACAGAGGTATGAGATCCTGGTCTAATAGACCCAGGAAAAACTCAGTGTTCAGTAGTAGTTGGATGGAAGGAAAAAAAGTGAAAATTAGGAATTAATTGAACAGCTCATAGCAACATGAAAAGCACTTTCAAAGGTATGGAATAACTTCTGTACAGAGCTGGAAAAGAGAGCACAATATGACATAAGTGTAAAACCAAAAGTGGTACAGGAGGATGTATAGGATAGGTATAGCTAACTCTTCTAGTATCCAAGGTACTTCAGGTCATCAAAAGAAACTAGCAGTTGGTAACTTCAAAACAAATGAAACAACGTGATTCTACACATACTGTGGTTTTAAACTGCCAAAACCCTTGCTCCACAGCCCTCACTGTAGATGGGTTCAGGGAGCAGCTGGACGACTTCACAGAAGAAAAATCTCTAAAGTAAATCTTGACTCTGAGCCACAAATTACTGGTCAGTAGGAGAGTACACAGGGATGTATCAAATACACTTGTTCAGTTCTTAATCTCTTTTGCAGGCCTACAGTTTTGGCCACCATCAGAGACTGTGGCAGATGGACCTCTGCTCTGGCTTGGAACAACCATCACTACGTTCCTGTGCTCTGACTGGTTTTTCCTACTGTGTTCAGAGGTACAGGATTTTCCCCAGATTCTTATCAAATAAATAGGATTGTGTTTGTATAAACACTGAAGACTGATGTTTACAATTGATTTCAGAGCATCCTGACAAAGCTTAAAATATTGACTAACTCCTTAGAGCCGAGCAATTGTACACACCTTACACACAGATACACATACACATGCACAAATGAACACACTGTAAGCTGTTAGTATCTTTGCTACTGTGCAAATCAGCTAATAAAAAAACCCAAATACTTGTATAGGCTTTCCATCAGGGTGTTTCAAACCACTTTACTGGTTTAAGTATCCCGTGAACCTTTTTACAAATATCAAAGCAAGACTGTTTAGCTAAAGGGACTGCGTTTTTATCAGAGGTAGGGCTTGAAGCCAGAGCGTCTGCCAGTGTGGCAATCTGATCGTTGGGCAATTTTTGTCAACTGAACGTGTGTGAAGTGAATTTGAAATGTATAAATTCAAACCCTGGCAAGAGTTTGAAGTCGTGTAACTGTCACCACTTCCAGTAAAACCTGAGCTGCTCATATTCGGCTGCCAGACCCTTTGAAGCAGCCGCTGCCAGACAACCAGCGATCTGAGACACCCTTCCATGCAAACACTGGATCAGAGATTTCTGAAACGACAGGATTATTCCTCAGTCTCAGCAACTTCAAGGTAAGAAACACGGAACAAAACATCTATCACATTAGAAATAAAGCAGCTCCAGATAACAAGTATGGCGACAGAAGCTAGCACCTTGCATTAGATTCAGCTCTGGTTTAATGCCTCTTAGGCGTGTTGTAATGGTTTCTGTCTGGGGGTAGAGTTCACTCACTTGTTTACTTAGGATACCTTTCAGTTCAAAGCTCATTTTCTAAAGAAATTTTTGCTACTTCTCATGCATTGTAGATATGAGAAAAACCCACTGAGGGAAAAAAAAAAGGAAGTTCAGACAGTGCCAGTAACAGCCAGTAGCTGGTAGGTACCACAGCTCAGCATTATAACCCTATCACCAAAAGGCCTCCATGCTTATGTAGGTGGAAGAAAGAATTTCAGGAATACTGAATGCTTCACATTTTACCACAATATCATGATGACAAAAAGACCTGTGACAAATAACTTTCTGCTCTTCTAATGTAGAGTCACTAGGATTAATAGCCTTTAAAACCTTTCATTTCTCTTATATTTGATAGGGGTGCCCTAAGGGGTTGGTATTAGGTTAAACCATAGAGTGACACCGACTCATTTGAGGTCTCTTAATGCCTGTCTAGGAACTGCTAGGTCTGGAGCACCTGCTGCTAATGCTTAATGTGCATTGCATTAGCACATCATGTCAGGAGAACCTGACACTGGCAGATAAATGGATGTTTTACAGTGCAATGTTCCCTTCTGCTTCTTAACTAATCAGTAATAGCAGGAAAGGCAATAGAGGGGATTTGATGAAGTTTAACCACAATTGTATTTTGAAACAAATAAGTATAACTTGAAACCTCACTGGCATCTTTTTTTACAATAATTTCTAAGCCTCCTGGCCTATGGAAAACAAAACAAGGCAATTCATAACAAATAAACTGTGATGACAATAGAGTAGCTGGCATGTGAAGATTGCAGAACACAACTTCACAGGCATTTCTGACAACATTTTGTTGAAGTGGGAGTCACCTCTGGTTTAAATATAAGGAAACTGAGGCATAGTGAAACTGGAATCATATTTTGAAGAGAGCCTTTTAGTGCTAAAGAGCATAAAATCACACACAATTGTGGTCGGTAAATTGCTTACTAAAGGTAAAATTGTCACTTGTCCACTTTCCCTGTTCTCACCTGAGTAAAAAAAACAGAAAGTTTCCCTCTACTTTCTGTATGCATTGCTGATTACAGTCTAGAGAGACTGATGTCCTAAAAATGCCTAAAGGCAAAGGATATAAAATGGTGCCAGTGTCACCTTCAGGGCACTCTAAGACCACTGCCAAATGGGGCAGCCCTGGCACTGGCTGGCAGTACCAAACTATGATTTGTTCAGAAGGCCATTTGTGGGTTGGATAGGGCTTTTAGGATGTGTCCATTTTTGGGAAGTTGCACTGTTAAAATCTAGTGCTGAGACTTGCATGAGGTAACACACCATTTCTTGGTACGGAGTTCAAATTTTCTGGGTGTCGCTTCTCCTGATTGCATATTTATCCTGTACAATGACTTCCCATCCTTTGTCCTAGTCTAGCAGAGGAACCAGCTAGTTACTTATTATTGTTTAGCTTGCTGACAAGTGATTATACTACCAGGGCACCATAGCTTTTGTCCTGATTTCAGCTATGATAGCGTTAATTTTCACAAGAACAGCTTTATCTACGTTGAAAGACATACCAACGCCATGCAAAAACTATGACAAATAAGGCTACTAAGGTGGTACTACCTAACAGTCAGGAAATTATGCTCTCATGGTGCTTTAATGTGATTCCTTTCTGCATTGTAATTAGGATACACCATTTACAAATATAGTACAAAACCCTTTCCTAGCAATTTGCAGCCAGAGTTCTTGAGTGCACTTACATGGGCAAGCTAAGACTATTTTCTAACTTTCAAGTGTTTAACATTGCATTAAAATTTTATGCAAAATCTACATTAAAATATTAACCAATTAATGAATACTCTTTTCTGACATTCTTTAAAGACAAAGGTAAAGAGTAAACCTGATAATGCAAAACTTCAAAAACCCACATATATCCATAGCAAGGTTTTACCTCTGGGCTGGCAGTGCAGCAGCACAGACTGTTCTTATATGAACTTACTAGATGGTAGCTACAGAACTGTGTTATCCCAAAGGGGTGATGGAGACATGGTTCATGCACTGCATGAAAGGAGTAGTCATGAGGAAGAAGTCAGTCCAGCTCTTTCTCTCTCTTTTTGTATTCCACAAACTTGGAGAGCTTGGCTATTATGGGAACAGTGTGCTTTACCTTTAGTCAGCCACAGAAGTACTCTTCTAAGTTCATGTGCTTGGACCAAAGGGTACCTGCAAGGAGCAAAAGCTGAAAGGAATTTCTTGCAACAGATAAAAGAGATTTCTGTTGCCCTAAAGCATTCCTCCTGCAAAATTTCAAAAGTTTGTTGCAAACAAGGGAAACTTCTCAAGGAATTTTTCAATAACCTTATATAATAGAAGGTATTAGGCGGGCTAATTACAGTCAAAACTGCCAGTTTTCCCTATACGATAAGGCTTTTAGGATATCCTTTCTTACAGAGTCTCAACTCTTCTTCAGTGAAGGAAGAAAAAAAACCCCTTAGCCAGCTGAGTGGGGGAGATTTAATTTAGTAGTGGTATATGTTGGTACTAGTGAAGTTTCACGTGTCTCCTCACAGGTTACAAGGTGTTTCAGAAAGTTCAGAAAGCTGATGAAGTATGAAAATGGCCAAATGAGCTTTTTGGAGATTGCTCCTGTCCCAGAAATGAACACATGAATCTGGAGTTTTTAAGAATAAACTGCCAATTAAAGAGGTGCAAGAGGGAGAGGGGATTTTAGTTTGGGGGACTGTAGAGCCATTTTCTAACTGAGGAGTTATGTGGTTTGCACTGCCTCCAGCCCATTAAAGGGGAAATCAATTTTACAGGGGACAAGCTGACTAGACTAGTCATAATGGCATTAAACTTACAACAAAAGGGGAAATTAAAAAGGGGCAGCAAATAAACACTCATTTAGCACAGTCAAGTTGTCAAGAACAAAATTAATCAAGACACTGAATGACACAAAGAAAATAAATTCTTTAATTGCCTATTCATGAATGGCAGGAGCTTGTGTGGTAAACAGGACGAATAGGAACTGCTCGTACTATGAGAACAAATTTGACCTGTTTGATAAAACTGGAACTTGAGGGAAGATTTCTGTGATAGGAATGTTAAACTTGCTCACTATAAGCAATTTAGGAAAAAACACAGTGGCAAGAGAAGAGGAGACGAGGCAGTATGTGGCAATAACCGATTTCAACCCACTGACAACTATGTAGTAAATGCTTTCAGTGTTACAGATCAATCTCCCAACACAGAGAGTGTGACAAGGGCAATTAGTTGCAGGCAGCTATGTACCATCAAACCACGCTACGGAGCAGGATGACCGGTCCCTTCAACCCCTACTTACAATGTGTGTGGAGAGGAAGAAAAGAGTTTCTGTACTGTATGAGCTTTAAAAANTGGTGAATATCAGGTTGAAAGACATAGCTCTACAGGTTTGACATTTCCAGTAATAAAATACCTTTGAAATTCTGAACAATGATTGATAAAAATTTCCTAAATCAAAAAGTTTTGTGTCTCTCCTTAGAGAATTTTGTACTAGATGTCATCCTGACAGCTAAATCGAAATTGATTCCAGGACTAAAAGTTAGTGGTTCCTTAAGTGAAAGTGAGAACTTGATTACATTTGTAACATGCAAATAGAATGTAACACAGCCCGTAATTCTTACACCCGCCACTTTAAAATGACCACTTTCAAACAGATAAATACAAGTTTGTGCCTAATCAATAGAAGTAAGAATTTAAAAGGGAAAAAAAAGATATGAACAATAATAAAGATATTTAAAAGCATTTTAGGAGATGATCTAAGAACTGCAATCAAGACAAAAATCTATTCTAGACCAGTCTGGCTTAAAAGAGAAATAAAGGCAATGTAAAATTTCAGATATAAACAGATTGGGCAGAGAGACGAGGGAAAAACTGAATAGAATAGATCACCTTAATTTAGGATACAAATGGAAGTAATAGAAAATTGCTACTGAAGACAGAAGGATATAGGAAGAATTCTATGGCTGAGTTTAGTACACTGAAAACAATATTAAATGTATCTAGAGCAAAAGCGACCTTACAGTAGTGTTTGACCATTGTTAAATGGAAAGGATGTAGTTGTCCAAAATAATGCAGAAGAGATTGAAATGTTGAATAAATGTCATATCATACGCAGATGGTGATGAAATGTTACACTTAGAACAACAAAGACAGTATGTGCCAAATAGCAGCTATTAAGGCTAAGTGTCTTTTATTCCAAAATGCACCTAGGAATGTTAGAAGAAAAGCCTAATAAGCTTTATTAAACCATTTATTATTATTTGTAATAAATCTTGTATTGCTGAGGTAGATCCTAAGCATTGGATGGAAGTAAGAGTTATGTCAGTACTTTGCTTTCAAAGTAAATGGGGTAGTCTAGGTAAATATAAGCCTGCCCGCCTGACATCAATCTTGGGAAGAATAATGGAACATCAGATAGGGAAATTGATTAATAAAGAATAGAGGGTAGCATATTTAATGTCATCTAACATGGTTTATGGACAAAAGAATTTGTTAAATTAACGAGATATCCATTTTTTATAACAGAAATATGAGGTTAGTCATAAATTGCTAGATTTCAGTAGAGAATTTGATTTGGTTCTACATACCAATGGGATTAAGAAAATACACAACACGAAAATCAGGATGCCAGACATTAAATGAATTAAAAGTTAGCTAATATACAAGACTCAAATGTAATTTTAAACTGGGAACCATTAGAAGTATGTGTATTTTATTTGAAGTTTTTCCAAGGTTAAGTTCCAGATTCCATGCTAGCTAATATTTTTTGACAACAATCAAGAAAAAAAATCAAATCAAAACTTATCAATTGTGCACATGAAAACTGCTGAGGAACTAATAAATAATAAAGGGAAAGATCACTCAAGCAAATCAGTTCTGAACTGCTTGGTGAACTTGGCAATGATATTTTTATCTGGCAATGAACAAGGCAGGCTTTGCTGAAGGTATATGAGACTAGGTTTGTAATCAGCTGACTTTGGAATATCAGTAGAGCAATGGCTAAAAGTGTATTTACTTCTTGTATGAAAAGGAAACTGCTGGAGTTGGACTGTATTTAAGATATAAAAAAAGTTGAAATTCCAGTTCACAAAACAGCTACATTCAAATCCTTGCTCTTCTGCTCCTTATGTAGTCCAGACTTCCCAGAATAATTCTTGAGGGGGGCAAAACAAGCTGTATCTACAATTAAGTGGTCAATTTATTTCTGTTCTTGTCTCACCATCATCTAAACTGGTAACAAGTTAGAATACACACTGGGTTCCCTCTGGATTTTTTTTATATAAATGTTCTTCCTATGGAAACTCAGCAAATGTCAGGGAGAGGAAGGATTCAGGGAGAAGTACAGAGACAGAGGAAGGGGAGGCTGATCTGCAGCTGTGCAGCAATCCGACATTTCCAGCACAGCCAGTGATACAGTGGTTAAGACTTTCATCTGTAGTGAAGTGAATCTGTCCCAAATCCCTAATTTATTACAAGTTTACCTAATTGCATTATTTATTTATTCATTGCATGATTTATTACAAATATTTAAATCTTGATTTTCCATACCTGATTCTGTATCCATACTGCTTTGTTGCTGGTTATCTTTGCATTTTCGTTAGCTCAAGCATGAGAGTTGCATGAGAAAGAACTGACCCAAAGAAAGGGAATATATAATGTTACACTGTCAGGTTAATTAACAAAAAGCAAATTTGTCATCTGGGGTTCTGCGGTTCTCTAGCATGTGTAAAATCAGAGGTTCAGCTTGTCAGAATGCTCCTGCTATCATCAAGTTGACTTGATTCTTCAGTGTGGGAGTGAGTGTATTTATGTTTCTTTAATCCTCTCAAAAGACATATTTCCATAAGAGAATTATGTCACCGTGCACAAGAAATGCAGGCAGTTTGTGGATCGTTAGTGGAACAGTCCTCAGAACCACCTTGGTGTAGAGTGCTATGCATCCTTTTATTATTATCATTAACCATTCAGTTGTGATGTACTAGATCATATTGAATTACAGAAGACTCAGTTAGCTTTGCAAGAGTATATGTCTCTCATAAAATAAAATAAAATAAAATAAAAAATAAAATAAAATAAAATAAAATACCACCAACAAACACCACAAATCAGCAATAGTGTATTGCCTGTCTTCATGTTTCTCTGTAAGTTTCTCTGTAAGTTCTCATCTGCCTCCCCTTCTCCTCTGCAGTAAAAAGCTCTTCATATGTCTTCTGATCTTGGGCACAGATAGCCACCGCCTTGCACATGCACAGGACTGAGAGGGACAAGAAAACGAGACATTACATCATGGGCTTATAATATCAAATTTCATATTAAAATACTTATGTTTTCTTTGTTTTGCCCCTATAACTGCTATTGAACACCTGGTTTTGAAACTCACGTGTTAATTTTCTTTAATTTTTCACTATCTGTCAGGCTAAATGTATTCATGGTTAGTTTATATCCATCTGTTCTTCTGCTGACACCATCTCCTGAGTTAAATAATGCTTAAAATCTGGAGTTCTACCTTGTGATATATTTACGGACAGCAACATGTCCTTTCTTTGCTTTCAGTTCAGTACAGTCAGCAGGCTAAACAAACCTAGCTCTATTCATTTCCTCCCTTAAAACAAAACCTCCACTTCTTTATTCTTTAAATATTTTTCTAGAACTCCTATGCCCCCGTGCCACTCTAAATACACATTCCTTGCAGGCAGGTGGCCAGAACCGAACGCTGTTTTCCAAAGGAGGTGCCATAAGTGCACAGCATCACAGCATTATGGCTCTCTGGTCTCTGTTTCCCTTACATATCCCTGAACTGATTTAACTCTTTTAATAAATACACCAGACCTGCAGCTCATATTTATACTGCTCAGCTAGTATACCAAGATTTTTCTCGTCTGCTTCTACTTCTAACTTATGACCACCACCCCCCCATCACCATGTTATTATTATTATTCCTTAAAATCAGGAGTTCACACTTTGTTCTATTAAATTTAATCTCATTTCTATTATTCCTCTTCTCAAGACATTTCAATTTTTCGTTGCATAATATCCCAGTCCTCTGCTGTACTGAAAATGCCTCACAACTTTGAGTTATCATTAAATTTTGTTAGCAAACTGTAACTTTATGTGACACCCACTCTTCCACAATAATTAAAGTGTTCTACTTTCTTTACAGCTAGTGTTGTTGTGTACTGCACTACAGCATATATGCCTTTCTGTAAGAAAAAGCACAATAACAAAAAATATCCAGGTACTTAATGACTCACTTTTGGGTGAAATTTCAAGTTCCAGTGCAGGAGCACAACTTAACCTTGCACTAGCATAATACTGCAAGTGTAAAACACACAATATTGTCTTGTTTCATTTCAGTTTCAGGTTTACAATGCTATAAAATTTGAACCTTTGAATGTTTTCATCCTACCCATGCATTGAAGCAAAAAATAGCCTTTCCAATAGCTTTCCTCACTAAAGAATACTGATTGCTCCAGGGAATTAACCCACCTAATGCATTCAGAAACTGTACTTGCAAATTTTGTGTCATATAGTTTGCTTATATTTTGGACAATGCAAGTAAAGGAAAGATGCGGGGGGGGAGGGGGGCAGGGGGGCAAGAAAAGGAAGACATTTCCACCTGAGTGTCACAAATAAGTTGTCTTTTTCTTTTCTGGCTATGAGTTTAAGTATCTCACTCTTGAGGGTTAATACTCATTATGAAATTTGTTGTGAATTTCCAAATGCATGTGACATTTGGTTTAAGTTTGTTCTTTCTGCTGATAAAGAAAGCACTTACCCTTGAAGTTAAGGATGAATAGGTTTTGAAGTCCTTGTGCTATAGAACAAAACCTAAATAAAGGGATAGTTGAGGTGCAGCTTGACAGTATGATACTGGGATCTAATTCTTATTCATCATAAGACAAAACATCTTTTAGTTATTCTTGTCTTTGACTCTACCTCTTGGACTTCCTTATAAAAGATGAAACATATCCTCCTCTTTATACCCAGCTATACAATAGGTGTCCTATTTTAAAAGAGAACAGACAATGAACCAAGAGAACTGGGAGGCTGACAGCATGAAAGTCCATCACCCTGAAGGCAAAACACACTGCTTTTTATTAAAGTATGTCATGGACATGCTTAAAGGTATTTACAGCCCTTGGTCACAGTGTTTTAAAAACACCTGCTATGTCAAAATGTTTCTGAAGAGAGATGGACTACACTAACATGTGGAAAATCGATCTTCTGTTCCTCTTCCCTTTGTCTATTCCTGTCAACCATACATTTCAGAAAGCAATTATGCTTATGATAGTAGAACACATTTAGCATTGCGGTCTTCGTGGGCATATGTTGTGACTGACAGTCACTGATGTGGGGCTTCATATGCACAGATTTAAATATCTGAGTCACGTAGTACAATTTTTGTGTGCTGTGGCCGCACTTCTAGAGTGACTTAGCATCACCAAGTAAAAATTGGGGTTTTTTGAGAAAACATTCATTTTCTGGAAAGGATCTGTTCAAAGACTTCATCCCTGGAAACTATGAGGACACTATACCACAGAATACATACGTCCTGGGTTCAAACTGTCACACTTGTGATATATCACAGGATGCATTCAAATTAGCAACACTGCCTATGAATTAACTATTGTCAAGGTATTGTCTAGCAATCACATGAGATTTAAGTATTTGATTTCCTCTAAAAGTACTGAGTGATAGGCTTTTAAAGATTAACTTTTTTTTTTTTTTTTACTTATTATGTGTTCTAACATTCATTATTCTTTTTAATTGTTGATAGAGTAGTGACAGCATGGAACAGCTGTCTATAACCAGGGGCAAGCTGACAAATAATATATTGGGTCAAAGGGAGTACAAATACTTTTCACTGTTGAAAATTCTTTTTTCTGATGTTGATGGCAGGGCTTTCTTGGCTGACTGATGAACTATGAAGCGGACACTGCATGGCTGATATACAGCTGCCAAGTTATCCATACATGTTCAGCAGTTATACAAACAACAACAAAAAACTTTTCACAAAGATGCACAGCATCAGATGTGTGAAAAGGGGGACATTGGCCATATTTGATATAATGCTTTTGTGAATATTGGCTTATTGCCCACTAAGAGGATCACACTGGGAACAAAGAACAAACCCTCCTGAAATACAGCTACTCAGGCGTTTTGAAATAATGCATCAAAAAGCTTGTTCCTTTCTTGCATGAGAACCTCTCCAACAGCACCTTTTGCCATCCAGCACGGACATCTACATGTTATTTTTCCCATTTCCAAGGATCACAAGTCCTTTTCACTGATACAAATGTGAATAGAATATTTTGATGTGCCTTAGCATGCTGTACTAATCCACAAATAAATAAGCAGTCGTAACAAATTTTCTCCTGCGTCATATCACCATTTGATGTGGCACAAATATAGCAATATGCCTGAAGAAACTTCATGCTTAAAGAGAATACATGTTTCAAATAAAAAGCATAATCTTGTTTATATTTTAGTGGGAAAGGATATAAGCACAGGTAAAATAAACAATTAAAACCCAGAGATGGACAAATTCACAGACAGAACAGAAATAGAACTATAGATATTTTTCCACTATGAAAATTTTAATCTGTAACATATTTAGCAGAGTAGCTAGTCCACTGTTTCTTGAATAAACTTGCCATTAGAAAGCTTGGACATTATACAGCTGCCTAAACTGAGGTGCCTAGTGTCATTCTAGGGTATCCCACTTCACTTCCATCTGTCCCTCCAAGAAGCACGTGAATCTCCTGTAAGTCCTGTGCCACGTCTTACTGACCCAAGCTGACATGTCAGATACCCTAGCATGTACACCGTGACCCTAAGTATCCACATTAGGCAACAGAATCCCCTTCTGCACCTCCATCCCACAGCTGGACATCTAAATTTAGGTACCCACAATCTCAACACGAATCCTACCTGTAGGACTTCAATTCAGTTCCACACACGTGCCATTAGGTACCATTTGGGTTGTCTTAGGATACCAGAGACATGGTACTGGCTGACATAACATGCGACTTGAGGGAGATCTGTGCCCTCCTGGAGCAGCCCCTAAATGCCCTTTGGGGCTCTCAGGCATCTAAAATAGCACTCAACACCTATTTGTTGACAAGCAAATCAAGATCATTAGTGTCTCCAGGCTTTTTGATTGTACCTAAGTGGCTTTCAGCAGGACTGTATTTTGCAGATATTTATAAACAACAGCAAATGAGTAAAGCTTGCAATAATACAGAAAGGGGATCATATTAGTTCAGCAACAGGCTGGCCTTTTCTTGCTTATGTTATTTACAGAGGATTTAGCTGGTTTTGTCATTTTCTGCTGTGCTACAGACCATACAAACAAAGCCTTTAAAGTTCAAATGCAGAAATTTGGCCACAGCTACAAATAACAAATCGAGTAGTCTTAGCAATGAAATGTTAATTGGTGTCTGAGAGATTCAGTTCACAGTGAAAGGGCCCACAACGCTTAATCCTTGCCAAATTAGGAATTTTTAGCAGATATGAGTATCAAAAGATTGAGTATATGGAGCTGTTTCATACATAACATGTAATCAAAGAGTCACCACCAGCCTTGCCTGCAGAGAGGGATCTGTGTACCCAGAGCTGCCATACCTAGTTGTTGTTGCTGTGTTGTTGTTTGTTTGGGTTTTTTTTCCTCTGAGGCAAGAACCTAACAGCTGTATTTGGTAAAAACATAATCCTTCTTCTTCAGCTTCAGTTCTCTGTATCATTTATTCATTTCTCAAATGCCCAATCTAGAAGTGTTTACCATTACACACTACCATGAGCAGCAGCCTGGTAAGAATAGCCCTCTTGCAATTTATATTTCATCTTCCATAGTGATTCAATATAAAAAGCAAACCACTGAGATTAAAATGTCAAACTGACCTGAGGTATCCACTCCTTCCTGTGAGTTGAAGATATCTAGAGAAAAAAAAAAGTAGTAGCTAGACCAGAGTTTCTCAGCCTTTGTAAGGAGAAGGAAGCAAGATGCAAGGATGTGAAAGCACATGCAGCCCATGCCTTTTGTGAACTCTGCCTCAAGCTGGATTCAAGGTCTGCAGAAAGTGCTCAACTTGGAGGGCAGCAAGTTACATCTATTTCAAGTAAGTTACAAGATGAAAATGAGAAGTAAAAACACTGTAGCACTCTTGCTGTTGTTCGTCTGAGGCCTTATACCAACTGCCCACCTCAAACACCTAATTGAAGCAATCTAAAGTTTAAAAGAAGGTCCCCATGCCCAGCAGAGTTCATAGAGGCACATGAGTGTCTTGGACATAGCTTTTATGCTCATACGTGTCTGCACAATAGTTGTCAGTCCATGGGCTCAGATTTTGCATGAAACCAAACTCTCCACACGTGCGACACAAAGCATCCCTGCCCTCAGTAAGGGCAGACACATCTCGGTCTCAATACCTGGAGACAGTTGTGTTTGGGATCAGGCACTGCAGACCCAGATCAGCAGCCCTGGACATGGACCCCCTGCACAGCTGGGGCTGGACCCCTGCGAATGGTAACATGCTGCAGAACCGAGCAGTTTTGTGGGTTTAATGTATGGTCCTGTGCTCCTGCAGAGGTAGTGGAGGTTTATCGCTCCCCACTGACCCCATGTTGTCTCTGCAGAATAATTACTACCCAGTACCAAATACGGGACTAACCTAGAGACAACCAGCAGAACACACTGTCAGGTTTCATCCAACATCCTGTGTTCACTGGATTCATAAATCTGAGCCTCCTATGAATAGGGTTACCTTGCAGAAAGCAAGGCTGTGTCCAGCTCCTCAGAACCTTGAACGCTTACAAAGTGTGAGGATTGTGTGGCTTCTTCAGACTTAACACCCTGATTACCCTTCTGCATAATAACCATGCTGGAAACCATTTTCCATCACAAATGTTTAAGTTGATACATTGCTTCTGACTCTGATGCTACAAGCAAATAATTTTATGGCTTATAGTTTTGCTAGCATGTGGGCAAGATTTGGGGTTGGCCATATGAAAAATGGTTTAAATCTGAGGGATAAGCAGATGTTTCAGATAATTGGCAATTAAATAATTCATAATGTTGACATGTTGTCATCAAGTTTCTAAATTAAGAGGAGTCCTTTTTCCTACTCAAGCAATACTACCCACTTTGGCAACTGCTGTTTTGGAACATTTAATACAAAAGGATATGCCCTTCTGCACTTCACACTCAAAAACAGTAAGTAAAGAAACTCTTCATGTCCCAGATAACCATGATTACGAGACATGCACAAATATGCTTCCCCTTGCTACATCTGTACTGCTCAGCACACTGGTTTTCACGTGGCGTCTGCTCCAGTGGATGCAATGTGCTGCTAAAGGGCAAGCAAGTTAGTGAACTATTACCCAGTACCTGTTTACTACCAGTGAAAATGCAAGGTATCCCAAACTTAAATTTTATGGTCTATATTATGTGAATAAATCAGAAACCAGTGAAACTCAAAGATACTTACATTGCCTACATAACAGCTCATCAAGATTCTTTTCCACCTCAGTGGCAGAGCTGTGACACTTGCACCAGAGCTCTATCAGATCCTTCAGACTGATAGCATTTCAATCAGAACGTGAATTTCATGACTGCAGAAGGTCATCAAGTCAAATACTGTGTCTGATTTTTAAAAGGGTTGGATAATTTTATGACCATTAATAACATTTGCAGTTCTGCACGCTAAGACAAGGTAATCAAATGTCATGCTTCAGAGTGCAGGCTGACTGCCATATAGGTCAGGAAGAATATTTTCACCAATGTACATCATTGCATAGAATAAACTCACAAATAAAGTTCAAGAAGTAAAAACCTTAATCTCAGAAAACTTTAGCTTCTCTATTTATGTGTTGGTTATAATTGTGTACTACATAAAACAAAGGAAGTGTGTAGGACCAAGCAGCCTCAAAAAAGTATTCAAGTGGATCCACTATCTCTAAAAAGCATCAGGTGTGAATCTACTTCACAGTGTTTTCAGGTGTTTTGCAAGTTTCAAAGATTAGATTTCTAGCCCCCTTACAAAATGCTTCTTAGCACAGAGTCACAGAAAATTAAGGTTGAATGGGATCTTGGCAGGTCATCCAGTTCATCTCTGTTATCCGAGGCTGGATCAATTAAGTCTATATCAGGCAGATATTTATCTATTCTATCTTCAAACTTCCAGCAATGGACCTTCCACAGGCATTTTTTTTTTCCAGAATTAGAATTTATAAATTATTCTTAACCCCTAACTTGAATCTTCCTTCATTTTCTTTGAAGCAAACTAAACTAATTGAGAGGCAGTGATTACTACAATAGAGGAAATATTTCAGGAAGAAAAAAACCAAATATGATAAATTATATGATAAATACAACAAAGATACGATACAATATAGGTACAGAATGCTGCTAAAACTAGTACTGTGTCTGCTTTTTGTATTGACTGCAAAGTTTTTACCCTTTCTGGTCCTGGCAAGGTCACCAGGCACCTTATCACACTTGGGTATCGCACACTACCTGAAACTGGTACTTTGTGGCTAAAGGAGTTCATTCACAGGAGCTCTGTTTGCTAAGGTATGTCTCCAGATATTATCATAATAACAAAAATTTAATTTATTTAGAGAATCTCCACACAGTTTCTATTTCTCAACTTTGTCACAGTCTTCTCCCCAAATCTACAAACTTTACCTTTAAAATCTACAGATCTCAAACAAACAAACAAACAAAACAAAAAAAACCAACAACCACAACATGTTTTTATGATGCATCATACAGGAACCATATAAATATCTCTGTTTTAATTAATAATAATAATATATAAAAATTCAGCATTAACTTAACTGATATGGAAAATAGATTTCCACACCAAGAAAGTTTGAGGGGGTTTGCAGAGCAGCATAAGGGAAACATGTTTTGTGCATGATGATGATAAAATCTTGTCACTGTTTAATCTGTCAACAAGTTTAAAGGACCTTCAGAAATGAAGGTAGGTAGAAAGGGGCACCAAAGAAGATGGTTTAGATCTGTACAGAAGAATTATGCCTGCTTTTCTAAGAGCCCTGTATCTGACAGTGACTTAGACTCTGTCTATAGGTTGTCTACCCAAAAATACGGCTTATTGATGAATGCTTTTGTTTACCTTTTATATTTAGTTCACAGACACCTGAAGGTCATTTTAACAAAGGCAATGTAAGTTAATTAATATTATTATAAGAATTTCATAACCACAAGAAGTTAGTTTCTCTATTTCTAATTGTTTTTCCCTTAAATTTATCAGAAAATAATCTAATTTCTGAGAACCGAAAACTTGTTGATGAATTACTTTTCTTGGCACATCTTGCAAGGATTTTAAATTACATGTGTCATATATATGCTTTATTTTTATAAATAGAAAAGTTCTTCTTTTGAAACATTAATTTGATTTAGATTTTCTTGTAGAGGTAGATGAGCCGAATGAAAAACAAGGTAAAACTGTTGGCTAGATTTTTTTAATTATTATATACTATGAATTTCCTAAGTTATGTATTTGATTTCTTTGCAGTGTCAAAAAATGGGAAAATAAGTTTTGGAAAGTTTTTTTAAAAGTTTTTAAAAGTTATACCAATAAATTTATGAAATTATAAAATATGGACTGTTATTTTAAGATGAGGAATAGACAGAGAAGGCACTCAAGCATCAATAATTATAATGTGCAATGACTCTAGCCTCCGATTCTTTGTTTTACCTACTTCTACTCTTTAGAATTTATCTATTATGTCGAGGGGGCAGGGAGAGAACTGTTATCCTGCTCTAAACAAGTCTGACAAGAACTGAAAGGCTCGAGTAAGTATTGAAGGGCTGTCAAAACAACATAGCATAGCACAATATGGGGAGAGCAGAATGATGGAGTCCTGCAACTAGAAGCAGTAGTCACAGTAACATTAAAGCAGGGCTTTAGCTTGGGTCTAGCAATGTGTCAGCATGTTTGCATGGATTTCAATGCCTGGGCACCCAGCTTCAACTCACTTGATGCAGCAGATGAGCACCTCTGCTACCTACTTTTTTTAACAAGATTTTCTGCAGATTTTCAATGCATAGAACCAAGTTCTTCACTGCTCTTTGAGAACAGGAGACTTGCAAACAGTTTATCTTCAGTCATTTCGAAGTTAAAAGAATAAAGAATGCTCTTTTATGTTTTCATCTAAATTGAAGATGTTACATTTACATAAAAGGGTTGAAACCTGCCTGGAAAGTATCTTAATCCTTATCGTTTGGTTGCCTTTATTTTATCCCTTCAGAGGTTAAGACAAGATTATTTGTGAATTATTTCATTTGGAAGTATCTGTGAAGTTCAGGATATATATAATGAAACATATTGACTGTGAAATGTTCCCGGCTATCAAGCTGAGGACATACAAAAATACTTTCTGTGTGTGAGTGCTGTCAGTCTGTGGTACTAGAAGATTAGACAATCAAATTAGAGCAACTGGTTGATTTTCTTGTGACAGAATAATAGATGACATGCAGTTAGTATCAAATGCAAAGGGAGCGATGACATAAGGAAAGGTGTGCAAGCTGTGAACGTGCAGAAAAAAGATTATTTCTGAGGCACGGCACAAAAAAAAAGGTAAGGAAGCAGAAAAGGCAATGACTAAGTATGTGTCTGTAAAAAAGCAAGGGTGAGGGGAGTACTCAGAAGAGGAGAGTGGAATAATAGTCTCTGAGAACTGAGACACTGAATATCAGTAAGCCTGAGAAAGGCCAGGGAGGGGGAGTGACTTAACTTATGAGAAATCTGTTGAACATAAAATTAGAGGTGTATTGATAATAGAATGGTCAATGGAGCACTTTATAGATAGTAATTTCTGTCAGATGAGCTGAAATAAAGGAGAAGAATCAGTCTACAAAAGCTGAAAATATTACTAAAAGTTTTGTAATAGGTTAGAAAATTGGTAATCACTTGACATGTTTATTCTGCATGTTCTACTGGTGATACAAGGAGAAAAGGTACCACAATCAATAGAGATTAGAAATATTTCCTGGAAATAGAAATACTGATGTGGCTTTTACTTGATGGGATGACACCAAAAAACACCATAATGGTAGCAACCATGGTTAGAGCACTGAAATGCTGGACTGGACTGCAGATGTCATTCGTTATTCACTGTAGTTGGCAGGATGCAGAGAGAGATTTAGATTAAGCAAGTAGATGAAAGGAGTAAGACCAGGACCTCAAAGACATTAGTTTGACAGAATGTCATCCAGCTAATTCTGCGAGGCTGCAGAGAGTCCATGGGTGGGATCCATCTCACATAGCTGAGTGCTGTCAATGTCAGCCATTTCTCAAGGAAGAATTATCTGACCTTCGCACATCCTGCTGTAAGGAGAAGGTCAGTATCTCTCTGGAAGTGGGTATCTCCCTGCATTGACTAGAAAGAGAGTTTCAGGTAGCTGGCTCACCCTTTAGTGTCCAACTTTTAAATTCCCAAGTCAGATGAACTCTATGCAGGACTTTTGCCCAAGTATACAACTTGATGAAGACACCCAAATCAAGCCAGGATTATTTAGATTTTATAGTGGCTGAAGGGTTGTGCTTTATCTCCCGGCACAACTCACACCATGCAACAAGCCAAATGCTCGCTGGTAGGGACAGTAAGTACGGAGGGTATGGTTAAAAACACATGCAAAAAGTAATGGTCTCCCTGAGGTTAGAGGAAGATGTTAGATTCAGGATAATAAAAGTACCTGATAAAAAGTTAAAATATTCTTGCAGTGAAAATACCATGCAGCTCATAGAAAAATGAAGTTACACAGCAATTATATGTAGCATGAAAGGAAAAACTGTACAATTTTATCTGACAATAGAGGCAGCTTAAGTGTAATTTATAGCCAAATTGGGAGTCAAATTACTTTTGGCAAGGAACCTTTAGTGAGGTTAGAAAAAGTAGATCATGGCAACCTTTTAGAGATAAGAGACACCTCCTGAACAAGGCAGAAACATTGATCATGAGGCATTTTAATTACTCTGATATTGATTAGGATAACAGGAATGTAATTATAAAGAAGAACACGTTCTTAAAAGTTACATATTCTTAATGCAGCCTTGTTTTGTTTCCCGTAATTCCTTGAGCAGGTTTTACAGTCCAAGCCTATTCCACGCCTGATCCTAAGAAATGAGCTGAATATAAGAAATCACGTTTAAGATACAGAGCATCCTGGATCTACTTATCAGCTTATCATTGAGTTTGAAATACTCATGAGAGAATGCTATGTATTAAATGTGTTTTGACTTTGAGAAAGAGGACGGTGAAAGAAAGCTGAATGCTCTGAGGAATGTTGATTGGAATTCTATAATGTATGAGAAATCTCCTGAAGAAGAGGAGGAAATATAATATTTAAGAAACAACTGATGAGAAGGTAATTGAAATTCATCTCAGGCAAATAGCTGTTCTGCTGAATACAGAGCAGAATGTCAAGCAAATTAAATGAAAATACAACAGAATAATAAGTCTAACTCAAAACTGAGAATTGGAGTATGTTTCTTCTCAAACCTTCCAGTTCAATTACACCCCTAAAAGTGACTGCATTTTTCTACCATCTATAGACAAAGCCTAAGATAAACGGAACTAAGATAGAAGAATACATTGCTAACAACTAAAAGTAGATTAGATCAATCATACCTCTTGTACATCATTTAATTGGGAAAATGTCATCGGTGAATTATCTAATATTCCAATCCTGTTTATGTTACTGTTAAAATTCTTGATCTTCAGTAAAAGCAAATCAAGCAAGCAATTCAGCCATGAAATCCTACAAGTTTTACAATTTATGGTTGGCGCTCTGCTCTTCTCAGACCACGTAACCAATCTGGACACAGCAGTTCACAATAGGGGACCTCCCTACCACCTGGATCAGAGACAAAAAACCTTGGCTGAATATTACGAAGGTTTCTGTGTACGAGTATATCTGGGAGAACAGCACCTCACAAAGATATTCTTGTACAGAGATATTCTCTTCAAGGTCTAGAAAACAAAGAAGCGTTCATCTGCAATGTATATTCTGATACTTTAAGGACATGGACAAACGCTGGTTCAACATCTACCTTAGTGACTTTGCCTTAGTTCATCTGACAGGTCCTAGATCAGAGAGGTCATATTCAATCATGATATCCAGAAAGGATTCATTGTGCTTTTGTTTGAACAAAATGATTTACATCCTGCAGACCAGATTTAGCAGGAAGTCAGAAGAGATTAAGAGTCTTTTCAACTTAAAGACCTATGTTGGTGCCAGAGAGAAGAGCTCTTCAGCATGCTAATGCTTTCTTGGTTTTGCAGAAGAAGGAGTTGCTGGAAGGAGTTTCAAAGTATTAATGCTATTCCCAGAACTGAGCACAAGTGCTTGTATTATACAAAAATATTTACTTTGACTAAAATGTTTGCTGTGCTTTTACCCATCCGTATTAGCAGGACTCTTAGTGTTCAAAACATCGCAGACCCCATAAAATCTGTGCTGTCTCTGAACTCATGAAAGCTCCAACACTGGCTGTAGTCACACTTGATGCTACAGAACCCTTACATCTGAAAAAGCCTGTAGCTGTCTAATTGAACTGATATGGATCATTCTAGAATAAATTTCTAAGAAATACAATAATTGAGGAGAGTTTCCTTCTTACAGCTATTGTACCCACTGAGTTTTCAATTATATGAGCCCTTGTTTCATAATTAAAACATAATCTCAGTCAATTGGTGTACATACATCTTGGTCAACAACTCAGCTGGGTGTGGATCTCTGTGGCAATGAAATCTGTTTGCCAGTAAAGAAAAAGGAATCTGTAAACTTTTCTCAGCTACTCCTACTAGATCTGTAACGCTATCAGATCAGATGTGAGACATAGGTCTTTCAGAGAGATAACATCAACTGGACACACTTTTGTATCCCCGCTGTCTTTGCACTTTTTAAATAATCGAGTGGTGACTGGCTATATGGTGTTGGCTGGTCCCGTTTGGCAAGTCATCTGGCTTCTCCTTTTGCAAGCCAGATGCAAAAAGTTAACTCATAAAGTAATCTTCATTATTTTGGTAGCCTTCTTTACAGATGACCCTGTTCAGAATAATCTTCGCACAATTTGGAAACATGTGTTTTGCTATTATATTATATAATTAGTATTTCTCTGCTTTCTCCATCATCTTTAACATTCTACTATCATATTTACCCTTTTCACAACTACATCACATTCATGGCTCTGAGGCATCTTTATAGTAATAAATTCACTAAGTTACCATTTCCAGGTGGTGATTTTGCACCTGATAGTATCTACGTGCATGACCTTGCACGATATACAATTAAATTTCATCCCACATTATTATTCTGTCCTCAAAGACATCTAGTTCCTCCTGTGTTAATAGATGAACCCTTTGAATTACAGTAGCTCACAGCTTTGCATCTTCATATTCCTCCCCACATTAAAAAAAAAAAAAAAAAAAAATTATTTACATCAGTTCTCAAATCCCTTTGAGGATCTCTATTGACAATTTCCTTTCAGGCCATGAGTTTCAGTTCCTAGCATAATCCCATGTTGTTTAACTTTTGGCCAATTTGTTAATTTTCACATAATTACAGACATCTTCTCCATATGAATTAATAGTGTCCCATGTGGCATATCTGTTTCTTTTAGAAGATCAAAGAGAGTACTTTGTTGGTTTTTTTTTCCTCTACTGGGAACATATACTACCTTATCAAAAAGTGGTTTAGGTTTGCTTGGCATTCTCATTTGCTCAATTTTTCTTATCCTTCACAACATGTTTTGGCATATTGTGGAGAACAGTACCATTCCTCACTGAATAGACTCATTATCTGAATCCTCATTATCTAATTTTATGTGCTAGTTTTCTCAGTTTATCTGTTAGTAAGATCATCCAATTGATTGTATTAATTTATTTGAATTAAATATTGCCATTCCTATTTCCATACCTCATTCTCACAGGCCATCCTCTTTTGACTCTGTTTTATCATCTGTGTTAATACTCAGGCACATAAGGTCAAGGTGGTTTCAATATTAGCTATACGGTGTCCACCCAATATAAACATCACACTTCTTCCCCCTCCCCCAGCTCCCATTTTCCTCACAAGTGCTAAATAAACTTGAATTTTGGCAAATCTTACATTTCAGGATTTCTAAGCTGTACCTTTCTTTACTGATTATATTCTTTTTCTGTTCTTTCCTGACTCTTAGCTAATCACCAAAGTTCTGTTTGTAGTGCTTTTTTTATCTATTTGTGTTGAAAATCATGTTCAAAATCTATATTAAAAGAATAGATGAAGAGCTATTACAATTTCAGATAATTTTTGGATCATTTGTATTTTCAAAAAAGTCAAGCTTTTTTCTAAGGTCAGGTGTGCTTCAGTCTAGCTGACTTCACTAAACATTTTCCTCAATTTGCCAAAGTTGATCTTTGGAACCAAAACAGTCCAATTTTGCTTTCTGTCCATTTAATATGAACTGAATCTGCTCTAGATCCAAATTTATTTTTTATAGCTAGCTCTCTCCAAATGTGTTTATGATTGAAACTCAAATTTATATCATTATATGAATTTTAGTTTGTCTACTTCTGCAATCTGAGCATAGTCCTCCATATTTTATTTCTAACACTACCTCAGTAGAGGTAGTTGTTTTGAAATCCATCCAGATCACATTTTGATACCTTAGTTGTTTATGTTTTCTCAACTCTTTCCACTTTCCTGTCTTTACACATCATCAATACACAATATTATATAACTTCCCTTCGTTCTTCTATTTTTTTCCTCTAAAACACATACCTTCATTTTACTCAGGGTAATTATTGCACTGTATCTTGAACAACTGTTATTGCTTATTATCTACTCAGCATGCCAGTAATTCTGTCTGCTCTGATTTGTTGCTTTGGCTCTTTGCATTATAGTTCAAACATTTCAATTGTTTCTTGTTTCCACCTTCGCTTTCACTCCTTTGGAGAATGTGTGTGTGTGTGTGTGTGTGAGTAAATACTTTGAAGCTGCTAATGGAGAGGTAGCATTTGAGGAAATCTTGAAGCCCTCCAGGCACCAGAACTGTTCCCAAGTTCTAATTGGAAAAAGATTAATGTAGGGCTGTGCCACCCTCCTGCAATACCACATCCTCTTGGAACACTTTGCTCCTGTGAGTGATTTTCTTTAGGAAAAAAAAAAAATCACATTAAACAGCAGGTGTCCAAACTAATGGCAATATTTCAGTTCAGATTTTTTGTTAGGTTTTGCATCATGTTCCATCACACAGCACACGTAGTAAGACTCATCATATTCCATCAACTAATTTTGCTAAATGTCAGGCATTTAATAAAGGGAAAGGGCAAAAAGTTGTAAAGGGTTTGCATTGCCTTGTTAATCAGCACTTGAAAAAGTTTTGAAGAACTCAGTGACTCCTTAATTTAAGAGCTGGTTTCTGGAAGCTATAACATACGCTGCCTGAAATCCAAATTTTCTTTTAACAATCAAGGGATCTCATCTGCTAGATTTCAAATATTGGAATGTATACTTGTATATACTGCAAATCTGGTTTGCCTAGCAAATATATGCAGGCAGCAAAGTCACTTGTCAGTACTGACTAGAAGAAGCTATCACAAAAACAGACTCAGAGGTGTCAGTGCCTCTCATAAAATCATCTCTCCACCTGCTCTACAGGAGAGGCAAAGTTCAGTAGCAGTTATTACTGGCTATTAAAAAGTACCTCATTACTATTAAAGAGATGAGCTGGACTGACAGTTCAGCACCACCAGGCAAGTAGAGCTGCTGCTTGCCAACCATTACATGACAGACATAAGTTTAAGAAAACTAACAGCTGAAAACTTTTACTGTTGTTCTTTGAAATTAAAAATAACCTCACTTATCACTTCTGTTTACTGTAATTCATAATTCTTTGTGAGTTCTCTCACAGCATCTAGCACACAGAATCGAACTCTCCAATGCCTGCACGCAGTGGGTAACATTTTTTCATCTGAATAGTTCAATTACTCTCTGTGAGGGTACTCACTTCAGTAAGAGCTAAGTATGGATGGCAGAATCAGACCCTTAGTTTATGTGGAGTTCAGCATCCCTTTACTGTTTACTTTGATTAACTACATTACTACACATTTTCAAGAGGAAATGCAATTTTTGCTAGCAATAACTCAGCAACTTACAGTAAAGGGGTAAAAGCTCTGAGCAGACAATTCTAGGGGCTGGAGATAGTGCAAGTGATAAAATGATGTATAAAATGACATGATAACGAACACTGACCATATCTCTGATTTTTCTTTAGTAGCAGACAATATCATCATTCACACAGCTGTGAGCCATTCAAGAAGGTATTATCCCAAGAGTTCTGACATCAAAAAACTTATCGCTTCCAGCCTTACAGTAAAGCGGTTTAGTAGGTAATAAAAATGAGCAGGAAATATCCAGAGTGGTCTGAGTTGACAGCAGAGACCAAATTTCCACAAAGTGGTACAGTTCTGTATAATTTATATCTCTCTGCACCATCTAATCCTCCTGAGAAGATTAATTCTGGCAGAAGGCATGCCAGGGAAAGACCAAATACCTTGCCTCAGGGTCTCGAGTAGACACAGACAGTTTTTATTTCTTCCAGAGGTTCCTCAGGAATCCTGTTGACAAAGGCCAAAAAGAGATTCTTTCTGGTCATTTTGCAGATCTTCTGGAAGCCTACTTCTGTTCCTAATTAGGCCCTTGGTTTTGTTCTCTCCTTATTTTCCCATAACCTTTAGGCTAGAGGACCTGATTGTCATTTCAGGACAGGCTAATATCTAATACAGAGAAATACCTCAACAGTATCGACTAATATAGTGAAAAGCATAGCCCATGTAGTATGACCAGGGTTCAATTCTGCCTGTTCACACTGCAGTTATCTTAACATTGCAAGAAGACAATTAATTAAAAGCTAGCTATGAGCAGAAAAATCAATACTCAATACTCAAATAAACAATACTCTTCAGTGCTGTGTAAATAGCATCGTTGTGCAAACTGCTGTGCCAGAGGTATCCTTTGTGAACTCAGGCCCAAACTCTCCATCTTTTATAATACTCTCTTTTCATTTCACATCAACGATGGAAATAAATCATGGAAAATATGGTCTATTTTGGAAGTTTTCGTGGTTTAACCCAGCCAGCAGCTAAAACAACCACACAGCCATTCGCTCAATCTCCCCCTCCTAGTGGGATGGAGAAGAGAATCAAAAATGAAAAAAAAAAAAAAAGTAAAGCTCGTGGGTTGAGATAAAGACAGTTTAATAGGACAGAAGAAGAAGATGATGATCATAATAATGATAATTATAATAATAACAGTAATAAAAGCAATTGATGAACATTACAGTTTCTCACCACCTGAAGTTGATGCTCAGCAAGACTCCGAGCTGCCCTGCCTCCCAGCCCACCCTCCAGCTATATACAGAGCATGACATCATATGGTATGCAATATCTCTTTGGCCAGTTTGGGTCAGCTGTCCTGGCTGTGTCCCCTACCAGCATCTTGGGTGCCTCCCACCTTTTTGTTGGCAGGACAGTATGAGAAGCTGAAAAGTCCTTGACTGCTTGGCAACAACTAAAGTATTAGTGTGTTATCAACACTTTTCTGATACTAAATCCAAAACACGGCACTATACCAGTGACTAGGAAGAAAATTAACTCTATCCCTGCCGAAACCAGGACAGAAGTAGAGCCAAAAAATACCCCAAAATGCGAGGGCAGGATTCAGCTCTTGACACATCTGCTAAGTTTCTAAGCCACTATTTTAATCAAAAGATCTCCAGGTATCTATTAGGTCACTTTAGCATAAATATCTAGTGGTATTTGAAGCACTTGTGTCAATCAAGTCTGACGCCAACCTCCCCTCCCCTTTCCTGTAAGATACTGTGTTGTATGTGGATATTCTGAATATTTGATGGCATCTGAAAGTGCCGCAAGACACATGCGTTCAGAAAACTGAGCTGAAATCTTAGTTGACAGGGTTAGAGGCAACTGCTCATTTAAAAAGGAAAACCTACGTGTGGTCAACCAACTCTCCAGGCTCCACTCACCGTAGTGACTGAATATCCCTTATCTACAGTGAAGCTTTAGTCACCCAGAGTAGGCAACACTTGCATAAATACACATCTACATTTGAGATGCTCTGTGGTATCTTATACTTCTAAATAGGGCTTTCCAGAAGTTACACAAGACCTGGGACAATCCCAAGCATCTGGACTGGCAGATGGAGGGCACGACACAGATGCTTATGTTTAGGCACTTGCCTCAAGCTTCCTCAACACATAGGTATCTGCATATAGATTTCTTAATGTAAAGGTTAGGTCCTAACTGTAGCTTCCTGAGGCACTTCAGCCACATACTTAAGGTGATAAATTACTGAAGAAATTAAAATCAGTTTTTTCAAGTGTCCATCTCCTTTTCAATCACCTTGGAGGGGGGAGGATTTTTTGAAAATCTGTTTTTCCATTCTAAAGTAGTTTCAACAACATTAAGTTCGTCATCCCTTTATATCCTTCACTGTACAATGGATATATTTTTATAGTCCTTTGTGCCACCACAGTCTTATTTATCTTTCAAATCTTAAGCTCTTTCAAGAGATCAATAAATCATTTGGCTCTCAATTTGAACTGAACAAATAATGGAAAAATATTTGGAATAAGATATTGTTTGTTCATGGAAACAAATTGTTGAAAAAAACTCTGTTTGCAAATAGTAGATGACTGATTCACTTTGTCATTCCTTCTTTTTTTGTCCATTTACATCTTTCTTTCTCTCACACACAAGCAGACACACGTAACAGCCTAGCACAAAAAAGCCAGCTCTAAACCACAGCCGCACAGACAATGGAAATATAGCTTTCAATATGGCCTTCATACAGCTGCACAGTTCTCAGCTACCACTTCTTTTAAGATCTGTTTGGTCTGGATTACAATTGCTGAAATACTGTCTCTGTCACTGGTGCACAGCTAGCCCTCTTCACTCATCTATCTTATCCCTCACTCCAGGATTATTTAATGTTGTGATTCCCTATGAGGAAAGCGTACACAGCATATTCAGACCTCGGTTCAGGGTGGCTTTTTTTTCATGACACAGGTTGTATTTCCTGACTTTCACAAAAAGATGGAAACAATTTTTATGGCAGAATGTCTTTTCAAACAAATAAGAAAGGAGGGTAAACTGCAGAAAATTTACTGTGCTAGTTTATTTCTGATACATATGGATGCTTTGACTCCTTGCTATTGATTTTTTTCTCTACTTTGAAACTGTTTACAACTGTGAGTGCTAGCAGACATTTCTGGCTTTTCATTACTCTGAAAACAAAATTCATTCTCATCCACCAGCTGCCCAAATCTTTAATGGGCGCATCTTAGTCCCATCGTTTGGATGACTCTAGAAAGTACCACTGTTATACTAACCACCTAGAGTGCTTCCCTGCCTTCATCTTTTCCTGCCTTTCCTGAGAAATAAGTCTGATACAAACTCGGTTTCTGGTTTTCACAATGTATTTTTTTATTTTATAAGCACCAGCCCTACTGGGAGCTGGGAGGTGGTGGTTTTCTCACAGAGAGGTGGTGAGTGGGACCGGGAAGTGAAGTATTTTAATTGTAACACTACACCTGCTTTTCTGTAAATGACACTGCCAACCTGTTTCAGTGTGAGTAATTTAGGACTTGAGTCACACTCACCCACAGAGATATCTTTGTTCTTGCTGAATTTGGCATTTTAAATGTTCCAGCAAGTTTATATTTTTCAAGAGAAAACCACTTGGAGACAGATTTTCTACTTCAGCTGTTACCCAAAGCAAAAGCTGATCAGGACCAATCTGTACGATTTTTGTGTGCAGGGATTTTCAGCAGCCATGGGAACAGTCACATACACAAGGGTGACTCACGGGAACAAGAGTTTACTGGGCTGGGCCCAAAGTACATCACTACCCGGCAGCTGCTACTCACCGGCTGACCCAGTGGTGTACATACAACTGCACACAAGAAACTTGCTTAGTTAGCAAGCCTCGAATCACCATTTGTGGGGAAGATTGCATTTTAAATGTCACCCTCCCTATATATAACACATTTGCCCTTATGATGGAGAAACTCTGATTTTTTTTTTTGTATTATTATTATTTTTATTTTTAGATAGCTTTAGGTAATACTTCTGGTCTGTGTGAATAGGCAGGAAGGCTGTAATTTTGTTAAAAACATTATGTAATAGCATATCCTTGAGAAATTTGATAAGGCCTGTCTATGCCACCATAAACATACTGAGTAAAGCCTTTGAATTAACTTCATTTGAAAGAGCTTGCTAAGAGCTAAAGCACATAGCGGGATGGAATTGAATTACAGTGACCTAATAAATTATCAGCCATTAGCTGAATTTCCTTAATTGCCTGTGGGCATGCTTTTAGTCCACCCCAATTGTGAGGTAATAAACGTCAGTGAAAGAGATTTCAGAAGAACATTTGAAGCCTAAATAACAGTAAGGAGTCTAAATACTTTGTTGGATCAGTGCCCATGTCCTTGAACGATATTAGATAGATCAACAAGTGATTTTTCAATTCATGTTTATAATGTTATTTGTGATACGTTACTTGATCCACAGTCAATGAGGCAAAGATAAAAAAGCTGAGGGACATGAGGGGGGAGGAAGAGATACTGATGAGTCTCAAATTAGGCAGCCCTGAAAATCCTTCTCAAAACAGGTTTGAAATTGCCAAAACACATTAAAATAAAGGAAGAGAAAACAACAACAACAACAACAAACAAAAATACTTGCCAACATGGAAGGCAGAGGGTTTTCAAAATTACAAAATCTAGAAATCTAGAGTAAATGCCTTTATTGAAGAAATTCTGTAGTGTTTAAGTCCCACTTTGTGTTTACTTGCTGGTATTTTTCAGTTGGCTAGCAATGGGAATATGATTCTGTTTATTTAAATTAGTTTATTTTAAAAGTTATAGGGTTATTTGTATTGGTCCAGCATGTTATGAAATTACAAAGTTTATAAAAATTAAAATTTTATTGTGAATATTTAATTAGGAACTAAGTCTCCAGAGTATTTGTGACTAGATAAAATTCTGATTGAATTAATTCATATGGATCTATAAATACAACTTATCATTTGGATTTTTATTCACAACTTTTAAACATTGAACATTCCTAATCACTCATGTCCTATCACGTCATGCCTAAAGATACATTTAACAGTACTCCGTAACAACGCAACGTCGTTGATCTTTACAAACAGTGTTACCGTGAGGTGTGACTTTGCAGTAATTTTTCGATAGGAAGAAATGGACTTTGATCCAACCTTATTTTTAACAAGTCCGTTTAGCACATCTTAAGAAATATTTACTTTGTAGGAATAGAAATGGGGTCTGATTAAATGTTACGGTTTCTGAAGCTGGGTAAATATTGTAAAAGTAAAAAATAACTTCTTATGGTCTTACTTATCTGGATTCTTTCAGACTTTCCAATTCCAACATCTGCTTTCTGTAAGAAACTGTACTGGAAAATTTTTAGTTCACATGCTTGGATACTCATGGAAATGTGAACGATAAACATGGACATGCAAATATTCACATAAGAATATGGTATTTATATGTAAAGGGGAATACCATTTGACACAGATAAAAGAGCTGGTTATAGAAGCTATTTAATGAGCCATAAAAGAATTTCAATCATAATCTTTGCAGCCAGAGTGAACCGTACACATATGACTGACTCCCAATCACAGCATCACTGCATATGCTACATCAAATATACCTTTTTAAGGAATAAATACTCTTTGACATAGCAGGACAAGATCTTGAGCTCCTCAGCCCGAGATTTGCTAAATGAAAATTTGGCTAGTTAGTTACTAGCTGACATTCCATTTCTGCCCCTTCATTCACTTGTCTTTTCAATTCCTCTTTCACATCCATTTCATTTTACACTGCTTGGAAGCCCTTGATAGTAAAAATATGGAACTTTCTAAATAGCCATCACTTCTCACATCCATGTATATGCATACACTTATACACACACAAATTATACATACATTTGTACATAGGTACACAGCACTTATATATAGGTATCACTACTAGAATAGCATACATGAAACAGAAATTGATACTCAGTAGACATAGAAGTAAAATACAAATAAATTATTAGAAATGTTCTGTTGAAATTAGGGCCTGTTAAAGGCAAGAACAGTCTTAAGATTTCTCAGTCAAGAAATTTAATACAGATTTGAATTTACTGCAAGGAAAAGAGACCTTTCTATTAGTGAACTTCTTTTTTGTTTGATCTCCCAACCTCTCCACAGAACTGTAGTCTCCTTCCATTTGTTACCTCAGTGTTAGATATGGACAGGCATGAATGTGTTAGATATGGACAGAAATGAAGGCCTAACAATGGGGAGGAAGGAAGGAAGGAAGGAAGGAAGGAAGGAAGGAAGGAAGGAAGGGGGAGCTGGGAAAGGTGGGAGTCAGAGGAGAAGGGAGAGAGGATAGGAGGCACAACTAAGAGATGGATAAAATCTAACATTATAAAAGGAAGATGATATATTCTGGGACAAACAGTGAGATTTTCTATAGTGCAATGAAACCAAATACTTAGAAATTACCTAAAGAACGTATAGGATATAATATTCTATCACACAATCTCTAATATGTCTCCAATTCAATGCAAATGTGAAGAAGCAACTGTGATGTATCATCTAAACCATATTCACTGTTCTGTTGATGAAGTAGCCATGTTTTTGAATGGGCTCACCACCGTTGAACCTTGTTCACCCATGCAGGTAAATTTAAGAAGTGCATAGAACTACTAGGAAGCTGAGCAGAAACTGGACGTTATCTCAAGAGGGAAGAATAAAAAGGCTTTGCTTGTTCAGTGTAGTGAAAGAAGACTGAGAGGGGATATGATCATAAACATATCATGAAGGGACAGATGTCAATGGGTGAAAGAGCTGCAGAAGCTCAAAAATTATGTCAGCACAAAAATAATCGAGTGTAAACTGAGTATGGTATATACTTAGGCTGTAAATTATAAGGTTCTGTGAGATGGAGTTTGCAATAGCAAGACAGTGGATGCATGGCCCCAAGGGGTCTGATGTGAATGCTACATTCCTAAGTGAGTTTTATTTTTAGGATTTGCCCATACCTACTGAAAGTTTTACTCCTGGGACAGGCAGTCACCACATCAGAGTTAAACAAAGTTGTCATGGTGAGTTACAGAGAAAAAGGTAGCATGTCAATTAAGCATAATGATGTGGCAATTAGCTGCTGATTTCAACTTTCTAAATATGTGCCACAGAATAAATAAAAGGATGCAAGAAATTTAATCTCTTCATCCTCTATTAAAAAATGGGGTACGTGAAGAAATGAAAAATATTTGACTACTCAGGAAATCTATTTGTCTTCTTTGTTCAGCATCTCCTTCTATTGATCACTATCAGTGCTGACAAATAGCTTTAAGCTGTGATCCTGAATTGATATTTAATTAAAATGAAGATCTATTCTAATTGTATGGTAAACACATCAGAGTTCTGTATGTAAATAATGTCAACAGATGAAGGATAAAAGAAGAATTTTAAATAAGCGTTAGAAAGTTTGCAAAGGGGCTAGGGAACAAATCATGCAGAGAAAAGCAATAATTAAATTCTGTCTCCAATTTATTTTTACACTGGATTCCACTCTTATTACACCGAAATTTAAAGACTGTTTTCTTATTTGCTTGCCAGAATGAATAAATTACATGAACGATATGGGGTTTGGGGGGGTGTGTGTGTGTTAAATCACAAAAGTAATGTTTTCTTCGTCAAAGTGTGAAACCTATTTGTAGTATGAGTAGAGCATGTGTCTTAATGACATTGAAACTTACAAAATGAAATTACGGAATTGCCTTATAGAGAACAGCATTTTTCAGAGAACATTTCCTCTCTCACTCCTGGTCATGAACTTTCTGTCAATGTGCCCTTTCTCCAAACTCATATATATCACTATGGGGAGCACTGAACTGTTCTGCTGATTACCCAGAGTGCTCAATCAGTTTTACGATATCAGGTCCTCTACAGACAGATGGGAACAGCTTCATGTTGACAGGTCCTGGTCCTCAGGGAACTTCAACCACCCCGATATCTGCTAGAGGGTCAACACAGCTGGACATAAGCAATCCAGAAGGTTCCTGGAGTGCGTTGATGATAGCTTCCTCCTACAAGTGATAGAAGAGTCAACACGAAGAGATGCTTTGCTGAACCTCCTGCTCACAAACAGTGAGGGGCTCATTGCGGATGTGAAGGTCAAAGTCAGTCTGGGCTGCAGTGACCATGAGATAGTAGAGTTCAGGATCCTGAAGGCAGGGAGGAGGATGAAAAGCAATGCCACAACTCTGGACTTCAGGAGAGCAGACTTTGGCCTCTCCAAAAGCAAAAAGGAAGCATACAGAGGGTGCAGGCAAGGATGGGTAACCTGGGAGGAATGCAGAACCATTGTCTGAGCATCAAGGGACAAAGTTAGGAATGCTAAAACCCAAGTAGAATTGAATCTGGCCAGGGATGTCAAAGACAACAAGAAGGGCTTCTCTAAGCACACAGGTGACCAAAGGAAGACGAGGGAAAGTATGGGCCCTTTGTTCAACAAGATGGAGGACCTAGTTACACAGGACATGTCAAAGGCCAATACTGCCTTTGCTTCGGTCTTTACTAGCAAGACCAGCAAAGAGCTGTTAGGAATCCCAGAGACCAGGGGGAAAGGCTGGAACAAGGAAGAGGTACCCTGGATGGAAGAGGATCAGGTCAGGGAATATTTAAGCAAACTGAGCATATACAAGTTCATGGGATGCACCCACATGTTCTGATGGAGCTGGCTGTTGTCATTACAAGGCTACTCTTGATAATCTTTGGTTGATCATGGAGCCTGGGAGAAGTGTCCAAAGACTGGAGGAAAGCAAATGTCACCTTCAGCTTCAAGAAGGTCAAGAAGGAGGACCCCAGGAACTACTGGCCAGTCAGTCTCACCTGGATCCCTGGGAAGGTGATGGTGCAGCTAATCCTGGAAAACATTTCCAGGCACATTAAGGACAAGAAAGTCATCAGGAGTAGTCAGAATTAATTCACTAAAGGGAACTCATGGTTGACCAACCTGATAAATTTCTATGATTAAATGACTGGCCTGGTAGATGAGGGGACAACAGTGGATATTGTCTACCTAGATTTCACAAGTCCAGTGTCTTCACTGTCTGCCAGCCCTTTGACACATTCTCCCATAAGGTCCTCATAGAGAAGCTGGTGAAGTATGGGCTGAATAAACAGACCATGAGGTGGGTTGAAAACTGGATGAATGGCTGGGCTCAGAGGGTGGTGATCAGTGGCACAAAGTCTAGTTGGAGGTCAGTGACTAGTGGTGTATGCTATAGATATGTACTGGGCCTGATCCTGTTCAACATCTTCATTAGTGACCTGGATGATGGGTCAGAGTGCACCCTCAGCAAGGGTAGAAACTGGGAGGAGTGGCTGACAACATCAGAGAGTTCTGCTGACATCCAGAGAGACCTCAACAGGCTGTAGAAATGGGCTGACAGGAACAAGGAGATGTGCCAAGTCCTGCACCTGAGGAGGAACAACCCCAGGCACAAGTACACGCTGGGGGCCACCCAGCCGGAAAGCAGCATGGCAGAAAAGAACCTGTGGGTCCTTGTGGACACCAGGTTGAATATGAGCCAGCAATGTGCCCTTGAGTCAACAAAACCAAATGGCAGCCTGGGCTGCATTAAGACAAAGTATTGCCATCAGGTCGAGGAAGATGATCCTTCCCCTCTACTCAGCACTGGTGAGGCCGCATGTGGAGTACTGTGTCCAGCTCTGGGCTCCTCAGTACAAGACACACATGGACATACTAGTGAGGAGAGTCCAACAAAGGGCCACAAAGATGATGAAGGGACTGGACCTCTCATATGAGGCAAGATAAACATCTGTCTCCCAGCTGAGAACTGGGACTGTTTAGCCTGGAGATAAGAAGACTCAGAGGGGACCTTATCCATGTGTACAAATACCTGATGGGAAGGAACAAAGAAGATAGAGCCAGACTTTTCTCAGTGGTGCCCAGTGACAGGACCAGAGGCAACAGGCACAAACTGAAACACAGGAGGATCCTCCCGAACATCAGAAAACATCTTTTCACTGTGAGGGTGACAGCACTGGCACAGGTTGCCAAGGGAGGTTGCGGAGTCTCCTTCCTTGGAGATATTCAAAAGCTGTCTGTACATGATCTTGGGCAACTGGATCTAGGTGGCCCTGCTTGAGCAGGGGGGTTGGACCAGATGACCTACTGACCTATTTTGCCCTACTGATGCAAGCAATATCTGTAATGTCTTCAAAGAGTTTGGTTTTGGCAGTACCTGTTTGAACAAATAGTTTATGAACAGTTCCCATACATGAGTGAAGAAAAAAGTGCTCAGGAGTAGAGGTGTATGCACACAGTCACTACAGCTTTTACTTGTTGTGTCATTTGGGGAGGAGGTTGAGGAAAAAAAAAAAAAATCAGTTTGAATAATATGTACTCTATAATTATAGGGTCTGTGTCAGAAAGATTTTCCTCCCCTCAGCTGGGGTTCTAGGATTCAAATTATATTCAGTAGGAAGCCTTCACTTTTTTTAGTGGCACTGAAAAAGCATTTGAGAAAAATATGTGTTCATTAAATCCCAGTTCTTAAATTTTATTCATTCTCCTAAGAGGTTTAAAGTAATTTTTTAATTTTTATTTTAAGACTTTATATTTATATACTACTTTCTGATGTAAATTTTACTTAAAAAAGACAACTCTTTGAAATGCAGTCATCCTTAAATAGAATTTTCTTTCATTTTACTTTCTTGTCATAATTGTGATTAACTATATTGTAATTACATTAACTGCTCTGTCATGTTTATCTTTGCAAGGACAAAATCATCAAAGGTAATCATGTCCACAGTAGAACACAATGCCAGCATGTTACCAACCTGTGAATTATTTCTCCTACTGCGGGATACTCCGATAGCTCTGAGTTCAACCCAGTAGCTTCAGTTAATGTCTGTGGGAGTTACTTTTCCACTCCATGTCTAGAAGTTAAGAAATGAGATTGCACGGGTTAAACACCAAGGTGTGAAAGCTCCATTGACTTCAATAGTCATTTAAACAAGAGGAAGGTATCAGTCTAAATTCCAGGATGAAGATATTTTAGCACCAAAAGCCTTAGTAAAGTAGCACAGACATGGTTAAATTGCCATGGAATACTACAGTGAGTTAAACCACCAGAAGTAAATGGATGCCCTAGTGAAAGAGGCTTATTTTTCTGTGTTTTACCCCGCTCAGAGACATGCAAAGAGTAAGAAAAGAGTCAGGTACTGTGCCTTAGGTGAAACACATTCAGCTGAATAGCTGGCTTATATCTGAGCCTTAGGGAATGTTTCCTGCACATAAAAATTAGGTTCGGGGGTGCATCCTCAGGGGTTTGTGCAGCCATGTGCGCTCACCCACATCCCTGCATGGTCAGACTGTCTCTCATCAGCAATATGCTTGGTGATTTAGTAATCATTAATATAACACCAGCAGAAGTTAAGCTCTTTTTTCTTTTTTTTTTTTTTCTTTTCTTTTAATTGTCAAACTAGACTTGTCCTCAGCTGTGCAGTAGAAGCTTGGCTGTGTTCCTACTTTCATACGCATTCATTTACCTTCCTTCCTAATGATAAATATACAGCACAGCCAATTTGTCTCACATACTTTTTTACCTTCCTTTCTTTACCCAAAATATATTTGGTCTCACCTATTGAAGAGTGTAATTATATTTCACTCACTTATAGGAAAGTCCTTGGTAATTCACTATTGCCTGAGGCTCTCTGAGTTATGCCTCTTTCACTTTTATGACAAAAACATAATAACAATGCTTCAGGTGTAATATTTTCAGTGGCAAGATGTACCTGGAAAACTATACAGTGCTAAAAAAATAAAAGGATCCTTTCCTTCCTGAAATTTTGATCATTCCCATGATTTTGCACACTGACAATGTTGTTTCTCCAGGTTAAATTCTGTTTGGTTGTGAGACATGGCCCAGTACAGGTGAAGTTTGACTTTTATAGTTGAAGGAATAGAAACACAATAGCTAACACTATCTTGTTTTCAAGTCAGTAGGAATAAGAAGAAAGTTTATCTGGGGATTTGTGCTCCTTCTCTCACTCTTTAAATATCTACCTGGGTGAAGGCTGCAGGAAAAGATTTCTGGCAATCTACTGCTATAACTGGCTTTTTATCAGAAAATGCCTGTTGGAAAAAGGCAAAATGTTTTGTGAAAGCACAGAAATTTTTGTTACCTTTCCTTATAAATTGACAGATGGAAAACCTTCAAATAAGAGCAAAATGAAAATTCTTTAACATTTCAAACATAATAGTTATTTCTGTTTCAGAAGTGGCTCTCATACAAAGTTAATTTTAGATGCTATGAAAGACATCAAAACTAAATTGGGCTGCAAAGCAAAATACATTTGAAGTTGTATTGTACTCAAAAAAGTTACAATTCTGACATAACTTTAAAAATGTTAATTTCACTTCCTCTGCAGTTCTTGTAGCTGTTTAGATGGGCAGAAACACTCAGACTTCTACAGTTTGTGATATTTTTAAGTGAAAATTAATAATCTGTTTCTTCTATAATTTTGGTCATTTTATAGCTTGTTTTAATTCTCTGATGTTATATACTGTTTTTTAAGAGTTGTGTCATGAGATTTCAGGCATTATTTGGAAGGAATAAAGACATTCCCTGATTCAAGGAATTTGCAATCTATGTAAAATATTGTAACAGCTAGGTTAATAATTATTTTCCTTGTGTACTGTCCCATTAATGATCTATTCTGTAGTCTATCAAGACCAGTGTGTTGTCTTCACTGCAAGAGCTGTGGCAACTCACTGTAAAGTTTCATTATAATTTTAATTCAGTTCCTTCTTCTTTGCTTTCTTAATATGTTGTAGCATCTCTTAATAATTCTTAATTCTTCATTCCTTTATTTTGCGTAATAAGAAATAGTACAATAAAATCACATAGCTGCTGATTGTTCTTCAGCTGTAGCAAAAGCACTACAGAGACAGAAAAAAATGTACTGGATAATATGGAAAGAGGAGGAACAAATGAGGCTGGTACAATTAGATTAGTAAGTAGTAGTTAATTCCAGTAGCAATACATTTTGATTTCTGAACCAATCAGATCTATTAAAGAAATCCAATATGTTTTGAAGAAGGTCAGGGTAAACACAGATATAGGCCTAGACACAAGGAGCTATTACTTATATTTGAAGAGCAATATAGAGCCGTTATCCAAATCAATGGAAGTTCTGTAAAAATAAAGAGGCTGGCAATCTTAGGTTCCATTCTTCCAACTGAATCCATGAGGATACTAGAAACCACCAATACAGACACAACCATTACATGACAGCTGTAATATATATACATAGATCAAAAAGAGCTTTAAAAAAATTGGGCTGCAAATAGTATTGTAGAATAAATTAATTTGGTCCTTAATTACTCCTCCTTTTGCAATTGTTTACTGCATAACTTCAGCTAGTACCTAATGCACAAATAGGAAATACAAAGGAGTATTCAGAGAAATTGTGAAGTAGTTATGGAGAGAGTATTTTTGTTTTGCACTGGAAATCTGATTCTAACAAACAGCTGCATTAGGATTTAAGAAACAAAAACATACATGGTGATGCATGGACCAGTTGAGATGTGGTGTGTTGATTACCACATATTCACAACAAATTCTTCACAAGTCACTGAAGTTACTCAAAAAATAACAGAATAG
>VXBL01008578.1:41302-58435 GCA_013400195.1 Aramus guarauna
GGAAAAAAAAACAACAGACGCAGCTTTATTAAAAATTGTTTTCAAACAGAAAGCAAGGCAAAGCTTCCCAAGAAAGATACTAATCACAAGATGTTTGCCCAGCTCCAGGAATCCCAACAGCATTAGACTTGGTTTTCAGCTACAGAAGATCATCTCCCAGCATTTGAAGGACAGGTATAAGAAGAATCATCACCTTATCTAAGTATGAGCAACACAAGTTCTTTAGTAGGTAAATATTTCCCAATGGTGTAAACAAATTAATAGCAGCTCTGGAAGATATGTGTCTTGTTTGAAATTATTATTGTGGTACAAAAAGCCAGAGACCTAAATGGTTTTGTTTTATATAAGAGTACACAAGGAAAAATAAAAATAATAAAACATACCCTCAATTTATGGAATATCTAATCCCAGACATTCACCACCAGATGCTGCTTCTCCCCTTTCTTCTTCCCCTTCATACCTGCTACTAACCAGATACTAATTCCCCTGTCATCCTTATGGAATGGTACCTGCTTTCTAACTTTATTTTCATCCCTGGATCCCCTGTGGCGACGGATGTTTCCTGCCCACCGTGCTGCCAGTGCCCTGCAGAAGGCGGCAGCCCTGACATAAGCTCTAACACCGGCAGGCAGTTAATGAATGGAGGATATACTATCTTGGGGCGCTTGAGCTCACCGTGGAGCGGCAGGAGGACAGCTCAACAGCAGGAAAAGAACATCTCCTTGTACTTACTTAAGCTCTGCAATAGGAATGAGGAATAAATCTGAGACCAGTAGGCAGTTGCATCTTCTGCTGCCCTGTAAATTATATTCTTGCCAGGCCATTGTGTAAACTCTTTCAGGTTTCCTGAGAGATTTCCTGATGGGTCACAGTACTGGAAGTGACAGCTACAGCTATTGGAAATAATGGCCCATAGCTGCAGCAAAAGAGAATTAACGACAGCACTTTTTATTCAGGATAACAGCCTGGTAATCCGTATCATCACTTCAGAGTGAGTTCATACAACAAAACCAAACAAGCAGATAGACAGTTTGGGCTGTGAATAAAATAAAAATATTTTTTTTTCTTTTTTTTTTCTTTTTTTGCATTCTATCATCATTATTTTCCATTTTTTCTCTCATTTTGAGAAAGCAAAATGGTACAGATAAAGCTAAGTGGAGCTGAATAAGAATCACTATGTTGCACTGCTATAGGCATAGCTCAGAGAAAACCCCTTTCTGTCACCAGTGAATAGTTGTGGGATACAGTGCTGAAGACCAAAGCTTCTTTCTACAGGAGAAGTAATATCAATATGTGTTTCTTACAGAGTACTACCAGTGATTTCAGTCTTGATCTAAAAATAAGAAAACAATTCTCCATGACACTTTTTCGATATTGTTTTTGATCTCCTTTGGTATCTCTCCTACAAGACATATCAGCTAATGCAGTAACATCTTATCATTTGTGTAATGCTCTGATTCTGACACACCTGACTAAACTGTGTTCCTGCAGGTGCTTCAGGTGAAGGAAAAGTCTGGTTTATATGCAGACAAGAGAAGCCAGAATGTTGTTTCTACCAGGAAACTGCAAAGGTATAGATCGTATCTCCCTTGTTTTGTGTCATGCCCACAAAGCTATAGAATATATAGCATGAGTGGGATTTGACTTGAAATTAAGGTGTCTTTAGATGGTTGTCATCTGTCACCCATATCTTTAAGCTCCCATTATGCTAAGCAGAGATCAAGGGCTCCAGCCAGTGCCACAGTTCATACAGGTATCCAATTCCTTTTCAAATTATTTAGGGTAGCTGTGACAGCTTCAAAGACTTGGCAAATATGTCAGAACATACACAGGAGTGAAACGCTTTGCTAGACCAGCAGACTGGAGGGTGAGACACCCAAAAGCTTCTCAAACAGCTCTAACTGGCCATGATCAAGCAGCTAAATTGCAAACCAATTTGACAGTCAGCTGAACCATTTTCTAGGCTTCGTTAACTATATGGATTAAATTTCTATTGACTCCAACGTGAGCTAAGACAGAAAACTCACCTTTAGTGGTTCAAATCTCCAAGCGAATCCTTCTCAGTTTCTCCAAGCTAGTGAAGAAGAGTCCTGTGGAAACAACTGAACTAGCTCTGTATAGGAAACAGTTTTGACAGGAAAAGATCAAGCTCAAGTCCTGGGTCTAGTCAGCCTGGGGGCAGCCCTGCAGTATGGCCATCCCACTTCCACCTCCAGCAGCTCCATCCATGGATCTCTACAGAGAGCTGCAAGGAGCCGGGCAGCCTCTCTGGGCATAGGAAGCATTTTGCTGAAGTGCCTACCCAGTGCTACCGATTTTTTCTCTCTCATTTCCAGCCACCTACATCTCATTGTGCTTTGACATTATTGTTGCTATCTGAATTTCAAAAGTTTTTATTTCATGGGTAATTTGCAGCATTTAACTTAAATAACTCGGAAGCCATAACAGCTAGAGAGTAAAGCAACAGAATATCTGCATAATTTGTTTGTTCCTTGTTAAACAGATAGATCCTTGAGGATTTATAATTATTAAAGCTAAAATGACCCATGTACACCAACCACATTTGGGGTTGTAAACTCTTTGTCAAGTTTCAGTAAAATACTACTGGGAATGTCCCAAACTAGAAATCAGATAAAAGAAAGTTAATAAAAGAATTTCTCAGAGACCCTTCATAAAATGGAGACCTTCTAACGAAGGAATCAAATTATTCAAAATAGATGTAAAAATTAATGATAACTATCTGATGCTATCTAAACAGACAATAAACATCAATAAAAAGGAAGGTTTAGCAAATGTTTTTCATTGCAAAAAATGTATTAACCACTTTTCACCGTCTAGAACCTTCATCAATCAATAATAGATAATATTTACTCTCTCCTGCTAGGGAGCCTTTTTTTTATATTTTTAATGGAATACATTGAATGTAGGTTACCATAGTTACAGCAGAATTTCAGAATGAGTTTTGTTTTATCATAATTGCTGCATATTAGTATATAAACAGCTGAACTCCATCTTCCACTGGTAGCATTAATTTGTGCCTAGAGACAATTCTCTCCCCTCAGAAAATCGAACAATAGCTTAAAATATGCTGTAAGTTTGTGGTTCTCCCCAGAGGGAGTGGAAAGTTTCTGCAAGTCAAGCTGTTTGTTGTTTAGAGCCTGAGACTGCTGGGATCGGTAGCACAGAAAGGTGAAGCTGAAAAAATCCATCACCAGCAGTAAAGGGAAATTAAAAGTGTTCCCTACCCCACCCCAGACATGTTGAATTATAACCATATTACTTCCCATCACTGTTGTTTCTGGGCAGACCTGAGCACTAATGAATTTAGCTGGGATTTTTACAGAACCCTAAGAGAGTTCGGAAACTAACAAGGAATGCAACATAGGCTCTATAAAGATCTCAGCTTTTATTGTCACAGTGTTTTCTAACATAGGAATCTATTGTTCCCAGGTTACGGAGGCTAGGAAAGAAGAGCTGCTTCATCATGGATCCCTTATTCATCCCCATAAAGACTAATACTCATCAGATAACTGCTTTATTCTTTAGAGAGAGGAGTTGCAAGAGTAATTTTTTCCAGTGTGAATTATAAGATTTTTAATCTCTCCCAGAAATATTGAAAGGCAGGAGATGATAGCATCACAGAAAATGTGTGTACAAGGTAGAAATCAAACCCAGAAATTAAAAAGCCTAACTGAGATCTTAACTACTACCTCAACTGCTCCCTGCGAGGAGTTACACATGCAGAACTTCCATTGCACTCTTGTATTGCTCCACGTTGAGAAGTGAAACGAAACTTCATATCATACTTACACTGAAGTGCTTGAAAAAACCAGTGTGACTGAAATGGTGGCTGTTACGATTCCCTGAACAGAAGAAAAGTCTTCCAAGACTGGTCAATGACTGACAGCCCAACAAGATTTTTTCTGTTTCTTTAAAATGCCATGATCCTGCAAGTAAAATGCAAAGGGAAAGGCAGTATGTCATATACAATATGGAAGGACAAGAAACTAATGTCAAGTCAAAGATTGCCTTCTCCAGTGTGACAGCAATTGCACGGATCAGTGGATTCCAGGAGATAGTAGTCTTAAACATGCTACACTTTAATGACTACAGTTTTGTAACTGAAGATGACTCAAGTGGCACATTGCATAACTGAAGCACTGAAAAAAAGCACAGTAACTTAGTAATATCTATTGTTTCCCTCATAGTCACAAAGGGAAATCTTTTTATTAACATTATATATGACAAATTACTTTATAAAATCAAAGTAAATCTGTCTGGTAGCTTTTCATAGAAACTTAGAGAAAACATCTTCTTTTCATATCATGTTCTTTACTGCTTATGTTTTGGTGATCATTGTTATCAAGAAAATTAATTAAGACTTCACACTTCTTGGCTTTATCTCTGCCCCAGTCTAGGAGGGCCATGTCTTCATAGTCTTCACCCTTGAGCTTTTATGGACAGAAATGGCTAAGAAAATATCAATTTTCCTATTGAACATGAACTTAACAGATGTTTACACATCAGTATTCTCACCTGATATGCTCCCTCCTCCTTAAAAGAACAAGGCAAGGTGATTTACCCAACCCTTCACACCTTAGTAGATTCAAAGGGTCTCACACACACACAAAAAAAATTCCTCACGCAATTAGAAATGCTGAATACTTTAACCAGACCTGTCCACAGATCATCTGGGAAGAGAAAAAAGGGTGACGTGTTGGATAAACTGCTATTTTTTTACCTCATCCAGCTCCAGTTTGGGGCCCATTTACTTCATATTTAGAGTTACAGCTAGCAGAATAAGTGATTTTTGTCATGCACTGGAGAAGAAGCAGGTGCTTGTGCCCACCAAGGGTGCCTGTTTATTGCTTGTAATGCATCGTTCAATGTTTGGTTCATTTTTCTCCCATTATCCATTCTCATGCCTTTCCTCTAGTAATATAAGATACTAACTGCAAAAGTGCATCATGAGACCAAGTAAGATTTATGTGTGATAGTGTACAAACACACAGAAAAAAACAGTCTTTATCTCCAAATCTTTTATCACAAACAGACAAGCAGAAGACAAAGGACAGGAAGAAAAAAAAGCAGAGCATCTTGTCAAAGATAACATGAGAACAGAGACGAGTCTTCTTCATCCCAGATACTCCTTATAGACGCTTTTAAGGTGATTTTTTTTCCCTAGTGCCTTTGATTAATGCATTTGTTACCAGTTTTCTCTTTTTACTCCATACCAAAAAAAGGACGAGGTCAACCCTTAATTTAATGCTCTAAACAAGAGCCAGAGTACTTCAGTGCAGGAACACAATTTGTAATATATGAGGGAGAGAATGAATTTTTCAGTATCACTCAGCAATTAGCATCCTACTCTCTAAAAGCTTCGCCCTGTGTTTTGAGACCCAAATGAGATATGGAGCACCACAGAATATACCTAGAATCTAGGATTTAATATTAGCCGTGAATGTCCACAGAATTGGTGTCTCCCACCAACTCCATACAGAATCAGGGCTCTCACCCACATCACGGGACTTCTCCAAGTTTGTCAGGACTATTTCATATTACTCCTATTTCACAGGAGTTCTTTTTTCACAGTTATCTTCATACATTTGTTGTCTTCTATAAATTCTCCTTCCTTTCCTTATAGCACCTGTGTACTTTAATATAGACTATACCAGTAACTAGTTTGCTACTTATTTCCTTTCTTCATTAGCTCTACACAACAAAAATAAAGAAATGAAGAAATAGACATCAGTAAGCAAAGACTCACAAGTGTGTTGAGGCACTATTAGTAAGAAATGGGGAGGGAGGGAGGGAGGGTGCAGTGTCCTTTAAGAGGTATTGACCCATTGACCTTAAGAGTTTTCTATTACAGTCCAGAGAGAAGTCACTAAAGCACCTCACCGCAGGAAAGAAATGAGAAATTTTGAGGGCTATTGAGCACCAAATTCTTGTGGTGGCTCAGCAAAATGTTACTTAGAACAGGTGTTCCTGTAATTGTGATACATTGGAGAAGTTTACAGTGTTCAATAGCCCCCCAAGACATACTAATATCTCTCTTATATCTGTAGAAATAGTATTCTGCACTGTCAAAGAGTACAGAATAAAACCTCTCTCAAGCCTGGTTGAAGACATTTGCAATTTAGCATATGTTTCTTGTATAGCTGGCTTTTACCAGAAATAAGGAGGAGGTTTGGATCAGGCCCTGAAAGATCCCATCTTGCTGCAAGAGACTTTTATTATTTCAAAATGTTTGAGACTACTGTCCTGGAACCTTAACTTTTCTCTTCTAGAACAGAAACGGAGAGCTTTTATTTTTCATGCAAGACCTTGGCTATTTAAGACATCAACCCGAAGGGCAGGAAATCCCCTGTAGGACAGGTGTAATTTTAAGGCTCTAGGCCCATACATAGTGAGAACAGTTGGAAAGCAATCTCTCCCACAGTTTTAAATCCAGATGCTATTATTATAGCATAAACATAATATGGCCAATTTGCAATTTCAATTAACAATAAACTATAACTATTTAATAAAAATGGAAAACAGATGGTAAAAATAAAATAAAATGCCCATGGCTATCAAATTTGCTCAAATTAAATGGAGAAGCAGGAAAGAAAAGCACATTCAGTTAAAAAAAAAAAAAAAANAGGAAAAAAAAGAACATTTAGTTTAAAAAAAAAAAAAAAAAAGAAAAGAAAAAAAAAAAGAAAAGAAAAGAGTTACCAACCCTGAGGATATCTGGGAGGACTAGAAGAGAGAAATGACCAGAATGCATTCTCCCAAAGTAACTTAAGCATTTTTGTACACTTAGATTCAGCACTTCTGTACTGGAACTTTGACAAATTCTGCAAATAGGAACAAATAAACAGAAAATTAGAAAAGTTTGATGAAACAATGTGGCAAGTGACACAGTTAGGTATCATATAGAGCTCAGCACCATAGGAGGTGCATGAATCATTGAATGGACTAGAATCTTTTCATGTGTTAAGAAGACAATTTGACCAAATGAGGAGGAAAAGGAGATAGTTGGGGTTTTAAGTGTCAAATATGGAGGCTTCTTTTTTTGTACTTCAAGTGAAGCAGGTACTTGAAGCCCTGACAACCTGCAGTGGGAACAAACTGTAAATAGGCTTGTAACACAACAAGGTCGCAGCTTCTGACCTCTGTGATTATCCAGGGATATTTTACTAGCTGCAAACCATTTCCTTTCAAAGGAATGATTCAGCATGGAATTGAATTCAATATGTCATTTCACGCTAGACCTGGGCAAACTATTCTTGGGAAACATTTTAGCTAATAAATTAGACTCTTTTTTTAGGTTGGCAGATTATTAGCAAAAATATTTTGATCTCCATAAATGTGTTCATTTTCTTTAAATCATTGAAGTGCTTTGTACAAACATTTTTCAATCAGCTTTCCTGTTGCAAACTTTTCATTTAATTACGTCCTTTACTATTCAGCATGCATTATTTATTATTCAAAGCATGCGATTGGACATCTCAGTTTCATGGCAGTTTCCCTCACTATATTCCTGAAGCTCTAAATGTCCATAAATGGAGTGGGAGAATAGTTGGGGCAAATAGCAGATATCTGCATTCATAAGCAGGTAGGTTTGGGCTTGCAAGTTTATTGGTAAATGAATGGAGAAGATCCATTCCTAAATTATACTACAAAAAGGAACACTGGCCAAATGTTCAGTGAGGGTTTAGCATGTGTCCTTTTAGAAGGTTTAACATGTGTCCCTTTAGCCTAGTGAGGCACCTGAATCTTACATTGCCATGGACCTACAGACATTATTCCTATGTTTAAAATAAGCCAGGATGTTTTACTGCTAATCATATCTCCCCCCCCTCCCTCCCCCCCCACCAAGGAGTACTCCCTTTGGCGGTGAACACAGCTGAATTGAAAAGCAATTCAGGACTTACCAGAATGCCTGTCAGTTTCTTCTGCATTTTCCAAGCTCAATTTCAGACAAACAGTACCATGATGATATAGCAAGTACTCAATACCAACACTTCAAGCCTCAGCAGAGAGAAACAGAACTGACGGTAAGACCCTTAATCAGGATGCATGAACAAGTAAGAATTCAGTTTACTCTTGTAGAGCTGTGCTGAGACAAATAAATCTTTCCATAAAGCTACAGAAGCTGAGCTAAAAAAAAAAAAAAGCTGACCCATTTTGAGCCCATAAGTTCAGATAAACCAAACCTGAAAGCTTTTCTGTAAAACTCAAAATCTCACATCCTCACATTTTCCAAGTAATACATTGCTCCTTCTGAGCCTTTTTTTCATCGTGGTGGTTATGACTTTAGTTGCTGTTTCATATAATCCTTAAACATCACACCTAAACCAGTGACAAAAAGACAGACACAATTCTTGCCAGTCCCATCACAAGGGATTACATGACCAGCCATGATTTTACCTTGCTACTCCACACACAAGTATTACAGAGCCCAGAGAGGAGCTCTGCTCTCCTGTATACTTCTGAAAACCACAGATCCTTCAAAGTTTTTCACTGTTCAATACCCCAGACTTCCTTCAGTGGACCCCATCCTGAAATATCCCCTCCCCTGACTGAGTCACCTGTCAGGAGAGGAGACGTAGCCTGAGCCTGTAGATGGGGAGAGACGTGCCTGAACCGCAGTGCTAGGCACGACCCTTGTGTAGCTGGGTAGTCGTGCCTGGTAAAATGCGGTCTGCAAGTTCAAAGAGACACCATGCCAGCTGACATATGACTCATGTTCAAAACATGAATCTTAAAGGTAAATGCTACGTCACTCCCCGCAGCCCCCATTTTAAATTCCTATTGGAACAGGTACCAGAAATTAATTTAGGGATCCCAGTTTTCCAAGTTTTCCCTCAGTTTATCCATCAATTTCAACCTCATCTACAGTCAGCAGGCAGTTTTACACAAAGGCAAAGCCAAATGCTGCCCAGGGCAACAGGATGCAGAATGCTGCAAAATCCTGTCACCATAAATACTCACAGAATTGTCCACTGCCTTATTCCTAGGTGAGAATTTTAAAAAGACAAAGTACTAACTCTGGGTGTCTGGACTAGCAGAGCTTCTCCTCCTGTTCTGCACTCTCTGTGCAGGATACTTGACTAGATGGGGGCAAGGCAAACACATTTCAATGATGGTAATTTAAGCTGAGAAAAGTTGAATTATAAAGTAATGTTATAATACCATAATTACCCTAGAACTGTGCCCCATGTTTAACAATAGCTGTCTGCAGTGCCATTAAAATAATGACTTCCAGATTTGCCAAGTCTTTTATTATGAGAAATCCTGGCCACAAAAATCTTTAAAACCATTTTTTCAATTGGTGTAAATTGGTGTACCTCCACCGAAGTCACTGCATGAAGATATGACCTTTATGCACAAAGGACCCAAAATGTTCAGCAATTAGGTAAGCAGACAGTGCTCCAGTAGCATCAGATGTTATGACATATGGCTCAAATTTGTTCAGAGAAGCTGGTTATTTAAGCTGATATACTTGAAAAGTACAGAAAACTGTGAACTAAATGTATATGATGTATGGGGTACCTTTCCTACCTGTTCAGACCTGTTGCAGAAGTACAAGTCAATAATATACTGTCAAGTGTCTGAATATATGTAATTCAAAAAATATTGACTCAGAGGACAAATGTAGTCTTCTTTTCTACAGCCACCCTTAGCAGCTCCTATATAGTGACAGCCTGATGAACACAGCGTGCTGTTACACCTTTCTTCTTTTGACAATAGGCCTAAATGAGTCAAAAAATCCCAATTTGATCATCTGAACTTGTCATGTTTTATTGCTACAGTATCAGCAACATGTATGTCTTTGTTTTTATCAGGTTTCTACCAAAGAGCAAATGCTACTAACTCACCACTCACTCTTCTAGAGGCTGTCCTAACTTTGAGATATTCCCCTATCTAACATCAGAGGTAGAGCAGTGATGTGGTGGTGAGTGTTGACTTTTTACTGAATTCTACCACAACTCATATAACACCTTTTTGTCTTCATGACTTTCTCCTAAGGCCAGAAGAGAACTGCCCAATCCAGTCTCCTGACTATTGTTCTGTGTTTGAATTGCTGCCTTATGCCTAACTGACTTTTTAAATTAATCGCATTATGGACGCACCCTTACTTCACCCACTAGTGGGCATCAGAATATCCACGAGAACAGCCAGAAGAAGGAAAATGAAAGAAAAGGAGAAAAAAAGAGAGAGAGAAAGACAGAATGAGAGGCTGAGAAACAACTTATGCAAGCCATGGGAAAAACTTCGCTTTTAGTTGGGACATTGACAGCTACAAAGAATCTGCACAAGAAAAACACCTGTGTCTGAGATATGCTGGTATCCAGCTAAATTCCCTGTTAGTTCACAAAACTTTTGATTCCATTAATTTGTTTTCCTGCATTCTCAGTGCAAGACTTCCAGGACGCAGCCTTTCCTCCTGCAAAAGTATTATTAGGAGTTTCCTCCTCTGCTCAGTCCCCTTACCATGAAATCAGCTGGTGCCTCTTGTGGTGAAACCACAGATCTGCCTTTTATTTAGAATCAGTCTTCCATTTGTAAATAGAGACCATTTGTTATACCAGCATACATATTTGTAAGGTTTAAACATCACACCAGCAATGTAGTTCACAGTTGGTTTGTATGTACCATCTGGGCTTTGCATATAAAAAGAGGCACCTAGTCTTAATTTTGGAAGCATTTGCGGGAGGATCTATTATATGCTGTGCTGGTTTAGTCTGCTTCATGTTTGGAAGGTAATAATTCAGTAGTATTTCCAGGACTTGGCAGTTGGTGTGCCATCTGGGGTGGTAAAGACTCTGCATATGGGAGATGGTATGGTCCCAAATATTTTATCTCTCTACCACCCTTCCCACTAAAGGAAACTTTCACTTAAAGAAGCAAAATTCATTACAAGTGTAGTATGCTGCCACGGTGAAAGGCAAAGACATATATACACAGCGTATATCTACTCATGCAGTTTTTCTCCCTCACAATACACTTCTAATATGGCAAGTAAATGTTGCTAGTAATCACCTTAATAGTATTTTTCTCAGCTTCCTCCCATTGTTCTTGTTTTACTTTTCTGCACCATGCAAAACTCCTCTCTCTCCTTGAAATTTGAACTCCTTTGATGTTTGGAGACTACCGGGTACCTTTCTACTTGTTAGTTAAGCATATATGGAGAGCTATATTATCAGGCAGTCTAAGCTTCTTCATATTGATTACGAAATTCATGGCAGAAAGGTATTTCAATACATGTACAAGTTCAGTGTTTTTAATCTAGTCCATTATAGTTTATCCATTTTAATCTTTCTTCACTGCATCTTACCATTTGGCTATCACTTCAGTTTCTTATAGTTCCTTTTATTAATCATTCGAAGAACCCAATTTTATGCTTTGAGTGCCAACTATGTATAGACTAGGTCTGTTTCTGTGCTCAAAATTAAACTACTCTTCTGAGATATTACTGTATCACCTTATTCCATAGGCAATAATACATATGCACCTATAACTTCACTTGCCCTTTCTGTTGCCCTTTCAAGTTGTGCCCATTATTTGCCACAATTATATTTTATTCTCTCATCTTTTCCAGATTGTTAAATACTCGTTCAATATTTGCTTCAAATTATACCAGTGGTGGTGCCTTGCACTTTTATAATTTATTTATTACTTTATCACATCAGTCTTTGACACATTGTATCATTCTTTCCCCATAAGGGCATTCAAAGCTCCTCCCAATTTATGTCATGGGTAAATTTTGTTAATGAGCTGACTCATTCTCCTTTCCAAATCAGGAATGAAGATGTTAAACAAGTCTTGATTTAGCACCAGCATTGCAGCAAATGACTATGTATCTTCCTTCAACTTGATCCATCAATATTCTTTGTTTATGGCCTTTGAGCTAATCTTCAATCCATGCGACAGTCTGCATATTTGTCAATTTGAATTAATTGTATGAGATTTCATGGATGCTATATCAAATGCTTTACTGAAGTCAAACTATATTAGGTCTGCCATTTTCCTTTCATTTGCTTGTTTGGTAATGTTATCAGAAGAAGCAATCAAATTTGTCTGATAAGATTTATTCTCATAAATCATGCTCCTTATTACTCATGGTTCTCTCATCCTCTGGGGGCCATGCTGTGCCTGTAAGGGACAGTTCTTCCACACGCTGACTCTGATTTTGTTACTTGCTCCCCAAAAAGAAAACTCATTGAGCAGTATGTTATTCTTGGGGCCCAGTGCTAGGTTAGGGATCTTTTTTGGTACTAATTAGCAAGAGTGTTTTCTATTTATTTCAGTGAACTTTAGGTTAAATTATTGTACCAAAGGTTAGGTTATTTCTCCCATGTATTATATATCACACTGTGGTTTTTATTGTGCATTAAAGAAAACCAGCAAAACTAGAAGAATCAAAAGGCAAAGCACAATGTGTCCCATTTGTGAATTACAGAAAAAATCAGCCATTTCCAGCTAACAGACTCCTAACATTTTGAAAGGTTCATTGCTCAGGAAATGAAATAGTAACCATTGCATATGCTGTGGTTTATTCACAGCTACTGCTGTTGCAGTTGCCTCCCTTTTACCTGACATAGCAGAGATTAAACAAGAGACCTCCAACATGGAAATAGATTAAACAAGATACTTTATAAAGCTAAACTCCATAGCTAGAACTGTTAACATGATCACAACTTCTGCATTTTGATTTTCAACAGACAGCACCTTTACAGGGAGACGACTTCACTGTCTGTTACTTTGGCAATGCTACAGCTATCCTATTTGTAAGGCAACAAAGGAACAGCAAATCACAACTAATCTCCCAGTAAAATTGAAAGTCCTCTGTAAAAAAGTAGTATGGCCATTGGTCTGGCCGAATGTGGTACATGGGTAGTTTGGGTTAGTTCTGCTAAATTTCATCCTGTGCTTTGGATCAGAACAGCAGTCGCCCAACGGGGTCCTCCAGTTACCAGTCAGCTCCACAATTTCCTGAAACTTATTTCTGCCCAGTGTCACACTTCTGCCCTCACCACACACCTGCCAGCCATTGCCCTTCACAGATACATATTTCTTCCTATAATGAGTTTCCAGTTCTCACTGTTTTTCAGTTCTCCTGTTATGGGAGAGAGATGAGAAGAGAGGCAGATATTCTGGGAACTGTCTTATCCAGCTTCAGACATCTAAAGGTGTCATGGTTTAACCTTGCAGGCAGCTAAAACATCCACAGAGCCATTCACTCACTCCCCTCTGCAGGGGGATGGGGGAGAGAATCAAAAAGGAAAAAATAAAAAAGATGGTAAAACTTGTGGGTTGAGATAAAGACACTTTAATAGGACAGAAAAAGAAGACAACAATAGCAGTAATAATACAATATACAAAACAAGTGATGCAAAGCACAATTGCTCACCAACCAAAGCCAATGCTGGGTTAGTTCTCAAGCTGAACTACCTCATGGCCTACCTCCCAGTTAAATACAGAGCATGACATCATATGATATGGAATATCCCTCTGCCCAGTTTGGGTCAGCTGTCCTGGCTGTGTCCCCTCCCAGGTTCTTAGGTGCTCCCTTCCTTCTTGTTGGCAGGCCAGTATGAGAAGCTGAAAAAACCTTGCTTGCTTGGCAACAACTAAAATATCAGTGTGTTATCAACATTATTCTCATCCTAAATCCCAAACACAGCACTATATCAGCTACTGGAAAGAAAATTAACTCTTTCTCAGCTGAAAGCAGGACACAAGGATAGGTGATGAAGCCCAAATTTCCACTCTAGCTCCCCTTATTGCCAGAAGCCCTTCTAGCTTCTAGCAGACAATCTGATCTGTCCCAGAAGCCTATTTTGCAATAAAATAATCTCTGCCTAGAGTTCAACATCTCCAGAAGAGTATATCCTTCTATTCCACTACAGTGATGCAAAGGAACTTAGAACGATGAACTACATTTTAGATGCCAAAGTTACGGTACATGAATCCTACACAGTGTCTCATAAAAGCACATAAAAATAATGTCATAAGACAAACTGATAAAGGTCTTTGTGTCCCAGAAGAGCAACTCCTAGTAAATGATCTCAGCTGAGTGTAAGTCTCAAATGACAACATTTGCCAGCTGCACAAATTCTGTGGATATGTCATTAAAGGATGATGTTATCAGAACTTCTACCTAATGGTATAAATAGTCATACCTCTATCAATTCCACTAGGACCCTATTGATTAATACTTGCTGAGAAGTGATTTGAATGTTTCAAATGTTGTAATGGTCTCCTATTAATAACATTACTTCTGATGTAGGGACACAGCTGTTCCTCTCCTCTCTTTGTTGATACAGTTGTAGACACAAAATCAATGTCATCATTTACCCTAAAAATCCCATTAAATGACCACTTGCTTAAAGATTTTTTAAAAATAATTTATAAATCTGTGGGTTTTTTCCTCTCTAGAGCTTAAACCTACACACTGGAACAGTTTGTTTGTCCACAATTTATCCTGAAAATTGGTGTGTGAAACTACAAAATTTCTCCCCCTTCCTTTCTCTGTAGCTTTTCCTTTTTTTTCCTATCAAAAAGGGACTTATTGTACCTGTCTAGCTTTAGCTCTGAAAATGTATGGGCCAATCTAAAATATATTGCCCTTTCCCCCGAAACAACAATTGACACAATGTAGTCCAGTTCTACTTACATAAAACTGAGAGGTTCGTAGTGATCCATGACCTTGTAAGGCTCATTATTAGATAGATACCAATTTGTCATGCTGCGCCTAGCTATCAGCTTTTCTAGTCACTCACTTCATGCTTCTAGTGGCAAATTATATTTGACTTTCAATTTAAAATCCAGGGTACTTTAATGTAAAACCTCAGTATAATAATGGTGATGAAGCAGCAGGGCATGCAATTTGACAGAATGGATTTTTCTAGTTTATTGTGGCAGATTCCCCTCCTCCAACCTCTAAGAGGAAGAAAAGAAGGAAAGAAAGAAGTCGTGAAAGAAAAAGAAAAAGAAAGCCAACATCACGGTCTTGAAACCCTGGTGGAAGCTGGGAAGATGGCAGACACAGCACCACATTTTCAGTTAAAAATGGAAGCTCTACTGACCTAATCCAAAGCTGTTAAAAATCTTTTCAAGTTGCTCACTGAACACAAGTTAAGACACATTAGATGCATCATGACAAGCTATAATTCATGAATAAAGAATTAATTCATTTTTAATGAAAAAAAAAAAAGTTCATACTTCTTTTGCTGAGGTGCTGAACTTAATATATGTTACACAGTCCCTGTCAGACATAAGTAATGCTGATCTCCTTTGTCTTGATGCCAAGCACCTACTATTAACGGTGTCACAGGCATGTAAACACTGATACAATCCATATAGTATTTCAGTATGTTTTAGTGAGGATTTGTTTTTGAACAACAACTTGTATGGGATACAGGGCTGAGAAAACTTCCCAATTCAAACAAAATATACATTCATTGTATTACTATGTTTTAAGGACCTATATTTTTATTACAAAAACATTATGACATTAATTCTGATTAGACAGTATGGAACATTATGGAACATGTTTAATTTACTTCTTTCTTTCCTTTCTTTGTCTACATGCAGTAAAGATCATCTGTGCATTTAAAATCTGAGCTTCATTTTGAATGTGATTCAGTTCATCTAAATTAAGTATCTGTGTAACTCTAATTGTCTAAACCCTTTCTAGAGCCAATGTGAAAAAATACCTCTAAGGATAACTCAGACAATGTATTTTAGAATTGGGTTCACCCAATCAACTTCAGGCTTCTAACAGTTATGCATTAAAGTTCTAGTAGTACCTTTAAGCTCCCATCTTACCCAACAAATTTTTAGAAAGCGACTCATCTGATGTATCTTATACACTTAGTTTAGGGTAAAATTATTTGCCCTCTAGGGGTACTTACTCCTCTCTATTTTTCTTAATGGTTATTAAGGAAAGTGTTAAGAGCCATTTGATCAGACTTGTATGTCCAGCTTCAAGACATATAGGTTAGCATAGGTGTTTCCTTACACATTAAACTCTCAAAACACTGATAAACTGAATGATCTTGCATAGAAGCCTGTGTCTCTCCTTTGAATACCAAAAGTTTACTCTAGACGTTTAATTTTTAGATAAATAAGATAGCAGACAACAAGATATACTTCTGAAAACTCACACGTGTAATTTCTGGGCATACGATGGAGTACAATAATTAAAGTTGTTGCCAGACCTGGGCCTTCAACTACTAGACTCAAGCATCCTGGAAAAAGAGACTGGGCACTTGCAGAGAATACAGGAATGTTGTCAGAGTACGTAGGGATGCAACAAGGAAGGTTAAGGCACACTTGGAATTAAATCTGGCAAGGGATGTCAAGGAGAACAAGAAGGGCTTCTTCAAGTACATCAGCAGCAAAAGGAAGACTAGGGAAAATGTGGGCCTGCTGCTGAATGAGGTGGGCGCCCTGGTGATGGAAGATACAGAGAAGGCAGAGTTACTGAACGCTGCCTTTGCTTCGGTCTTTACTGTTAAGGCCAGCCCTCAGGAATCCCAGATCCTGGAGGTAAGAGAGAAAGTCTGCAGAAAGGAAGACTTTCCCTTGGTCAAGGAGGATTGGGTTAGAGAACATTTAGGAAAAGTCAACATCCACAAATACATGGGCCCTGATGGGATGCACCCACGAGTGTTCAGGGAGCTGGCAGATGTTACTGCTATGCCACTCTCCATCATCTTTGAAAGGTCATGGAGAAGAGGAGAGGTGTCTGAGGACTGGAGGAAAGTCAATGTCACTCCAGTCTTCAAAAAGGGCAAGAAAGAGGATGCAGGAAACTACAGGCCAGTCAGCCTCACTTCCATCCCTGGAAAGGTGATGGAACAGCTCATTCTGGGGATCATCTCTAAGCATGTGGAGGAAAAGAAGGTTGTTGGGAATGGTCAACATGGATTCACCAAGGGGATTCACCAAGGGGAAATGATGCCTGACCAATCTGATAGCCTTCTATGATTGGCTGAGTGGATGAGGGGAGAGCAGTAGATGTCATCTACCTTGACGTCAATAAGCAGTGTGCCCCACTGGTCAGTACTGGGTCCAGTCTTATTCAACATATTCATAAATGACCTGGACAAGGGGACAGAGTGTACCCTCAGC
>VXBL01008578.1:58618-97307 GCA_013400195.1 Aramus guarauna
CAGACTCTTCTCTGTGGTGCCCAGTGAGAGGACAAGGGGCAATGAGCACAAGCTGGATCACAGGAAGTTCCATCTCAGTATGAAGAAAAACTTCTTCACTATGAGGGTGACCAAACACTGGCACAGGCTGCCCAGAGAGGTTGTGGAGTCTCCTTCTCTGGACATATTCAAATCTCACCAAGATGCAATCCTGTGCAACCTGCTCTAGGTGATCCTGCTTTAGCAGGGCAGTTGGACTAGATGATCTCCAGAGGTCCCTTCCAACCCCTACCAATCTGTCACTCTGTGATTCTGTGATCCTCAAACTGAAGTAGTAACTTTTTTTGTGTGTACAAAGTTTTGTGTCTGAGCTACTGTGTTGTACACTAGACTGAGCTGTGCATAGCAGCTACATCTTTAAGTAGCAAAAAATTTAATAAGTGACATAGAATCCTAGAATCATTTAGGTTGGAAAGTACCGTTTAGATCATCAAGTCCAACCATTAACCTAGCAGTGCCAAGTCCAACCACTAAACCATGTCCCTAAGCACCACATCTATGTGTCTTTTAAATACCTCCAGGGATAGTGACTCAACCAGTTCCCTGGACAGCCTATCCCAATGCTTGACGACCCTTTCAGTGAAGAAATTCTTAGTATCCAAACTAAAGTCCCTTGGTGCAACTTGAGGCTATTTTGTCTCTTCCTATTGCTTGTTACTTGAGAGAAGAGACCGACATCCACCTGACTACAACCTCCTTTCAGGTAGTTGTGGAGAGCAATAAGGTCTCCCCTCAGCCTCCTCTTCTCCAGGCTAAACATCTCCAGTTCCCTCAGCTGCTCCTCATATGACCTGTTCTCTAGACCCTTCACCATCCTTGTTTCCCTTCTTTGGACATGCTCCAGCATCTCAGTGTCTTTCTTGTAGTGAGGGACTCAAAACCAACCACAGTACTCAAGGTGTGGCCTCACCAATGCCAAGTACAGGGGCATGATGTCTTCCCTAGTTCTGCTGGCAACACTACTTATGATATAAGCCAGGTTGCTGTTGGCCTTCTTGGCCACCTGGGCACACTGCTGGCTCACCTAGTTGTCCTGTATGTGCCGTGTGATGGCACTCCAGATGATCTGCTCCTTAACCTTGCCCAGCATCGAGGTCAGACTGACAGGCCTGTAGTTCCCCAGATCCTTGTTCCGGTCCTTCTGGTAGATGGGTGTCGTATTGGTTAACCTCCAGTCAATTGGGACCTCCCCCGTTAGCCAGAACTGCCGATAAATGATGGAAAGTGGCTTGGTGAGCACTTCTATCAGCTCTCTCAGTAATGTTGGGTAAATCCCATCTGGCCCCATAGACTTGTGCATATCTAGGTGGTGTAGCAGGTCACTAACTATTTCCCTTTGGATTATGGCGGCTTAATTCTGCTGCCCTTCCCTGTCTTCCAGCTCAGGGGACTGGATACCCACCTGGTTTTACTGTTAAAGACTGAGGCAAAGAAGGCATTAAGTACTTCAGCTTTTTCCTCATTCTTTGTCACTATGTTTCCCCCTGCATCCATTAATGGATGGAGATTCTCCTTAGCCCTCCTTTTGTTGTTAATGTATTTAGAGAAACATTTTTATTGTCTTTTACTGCAATAGCCAGATTAAGTTCTGGTTGGGCTTTGCCCCTTCTCATTTTCTTCCTTCATAACCTCCCAACATCCTTGTAGTCCTCCTGAGTTGCCTGCCTGTTCTTCCAAAGGCCATAAACTCTCCTTTTTTCCCTGAGTTCCAGCCAGAGCTCTCTGTTCAGCCAGGCCAGTCTTCTTCCCTGCCAGCTCGTCTTTCGGCATATGGGGATGGCCTGCTCCTGCGCCTTTAAGATTTCTTTCTTGAAGAATATCCAGCCTTCCTGGACTCTTTGGCCATTTAGTACTGCTTCCCAAGGGACTCTGACAACCACGCTCTTAAACAGGCCAAAGTCTTCCCTCCAGAAGTCTAGGGTAGCAGTTCTGCTGACTCCTCTCCTTACTTATCCAAGAATTGAAAACTCTGTCATTTCATGATTGCTATGCCTAAGATGGCCTCCAACCATCACATCACCCACAAGTCCTTCTCAGTTCATAAACAACAGGTCCAGGGAGGCACCCTCTCTAGTTAGCTCACTCACCAGCTGTGTCAGGAAGCTATCTTCCACACACTCCAGGAATCTCCTAGACTGTATCCTCTCCGTTGTATTTTATTTCCAGCAGACATCAGGTAATTTAAAGTTTCCAATGAGAACAAGGGCTATTGACTGTGAGACTTCTCCCAGATACTTATAGAATATTTCATCTGCCTCTTAATCTTGGTTGGGTGGTCTATAACAGACTCCTACCATGATATCTGCCTTGTTGGCATTTGCCCTGATTCTTACCTGTAAATACCTAACCCTATCATCACCATTGTCAAGCTCTAAATAGTCAAACCACTCCCTAAGATACAGGGCTACCCCACCACCTCTCCTTCCTTGCCCATCCCTCCTGAAGAGTTTATAGCCATCCATTGCAGCACTCCAGTTGTGCGATTCATCCCACCATGTTTCCGTGATAGCAACTAAATCATAGTTTTCCCACTGCACAATGGCTTCCAGCTGCTCCTGTTTGTTGCCCATGCTGGGTGCATTGGTGTAGATGCACTTCAGTCGGGCTATTTATTCTGCCACCTTTACGGGGAGAGAAGCTCTAATTCCTACATGACCACTCCCAGGCACTATGGTTTCTAACACATCAGTAACCTAAATAATGAAACAAAAAGTTGGATTCTAGACAGTAAAAGCAGTTCTTTCCTAGAAAAATAGTAGTACTGACACTCCAGAAGCACAGACACAATAGTGTATTTTATTTTATTTTATTTTGGCTAGGCAGCTGCAGTGGAAAGGAGAGAGTAAAAGCAAAATTCAGAATGAGCACACTAAGTGTACAATTTCATCATCTAAACAGAGCCATTTTGTGTTGCTTTAAGTTCCAAAAAGTATCCTGTCTGTCCTTCAGCTTGCATTGAAAAGATATGGATCTGCTATCTGTCACAAATTTACAGCCTATGTGAATGTTCTGAGTAATAAAAGCTGTCAGTTATTCTAGGAGCCTACGTATGAGCAACTGAATCCCACCCTGTATGTTTACATCTCAACTAGTCATCCTATGTTTCTTTTACAGTTATGAGGCACTCTTTGAGGATAATTCATCTCAGCAGTTTTGGGTGTGGAGCATAGAATGAGATGAGTTGCTCCATACCATGAACAGCTATGAGTTGCTAGATTTCTTCACTGACTATAAAAGAAGTCTAGGGTTTCTCTTTTAGATGTATTCACTGTAGATACCATCATTTAGTCAGAAAACTCTCACCCTCGATCTAACATATCAAGCTCTTCTGACTTTTTAGAAGGTAGAAACACAGGATGGCAAACATCACAGCTTCAGTCTTTCATAAGATAATCCACAGAACACCCCACAGCACCACAGCTCGGGACTTTGAGTAGAAGGGATCAAAAGCCTTGACTCGAGTGTATGCTACAGTGAATCTAGAGTATGCTACAGGGAGAAAGAATAAACATTATCCATACCACTAATACCATATGCCCTTTCCGTAAGAGAGACTGTGGTAGATGACAATATCCAGATGATGCTAGGATGTGGACCACAGTCGACCCTACAGAGGAGAGTGAAAACCTCCTAAGCTCTACCTGGAACTAGGATAAATTTACTTCCTGGCTTCAAATTTGGCAAAATATGTGATGTGAAGCTGGTGATCAAAACTTTTAAACTAGGAAGTAAGCAACCAGGGCCTGAAAGATGCCTCCTTCTTGGCTGAAATAGAGTTGACCACCATCTGTCTGTTTCTGGTGTTTCTAAGAAGTGAGAGAAAAGTTATTCATCACAAGAAGATAATAAAATCTTCCTAACCCTTGCAGATAGACAGCTAAAGCCCTGATGTATTTGGGTTATTCCACTGCCATACAAATCAGGTACAACAAATTTCTAGTACTGAAACTCGTTTTTCCTCTCCATGGGTGTACAGCTGCATTTTCATGAGGATACTAGCTATTCTTTATTTTCAGTGTGTCCCTTGTCTGACACAGATTTGGATGGCCATACATATTGTGGATAATTCCCTAAACTGAAAGACACTTGCATCATAGTAGGGGAAAAAAAAAAAAAAAAAAATACCCAACACCAAAGATGGAGTCTGCAGCCAATAACAAACATCCTTTACTTATAAAAGAAGATTTTGTACATGAGTTGTTCTTCCAGGTCTAAGACAATGCAGACTGGGATCCTAACTGGAGTAAAGCAAAAAACCTTAAAGATATAAAGATACAGAGACCTGCTGTTAGCTGGTCATATATAAGCCCAGATGCCATGCCCAATGCCTAGAAAGCTGGGACATAGCTTGTTATGTATGACAAGTGCATTGAGTCACAACTTTCTCTGATATGTCTACTAGTGTGTGGAGGTTTTCTGACTGCGAATTTTTATATGTGCTATTCTTACTATTTTCTATGTTGTTTAGAGGTGAATACATACTTGTCTAGTAATAGGGAAGCAGCTGGAACCAAGTTAATGTAAATCAAAGCCAGTGAAACCAGAGATGCCAATGGATTATGACAATATAAGCAATCTGAGATCTCTTCTTCAACAACAAAAAAATGGTAATTAGAAAAGGGGGTTTGTGCTTTGGGTTTGCTTTTAGTTTTGGGGGGTTTGTTTGTTGGTGGTTTTTTTCTTTCATTTAGGTAACAACTGACAAACATGTGTGACATAGCCTTTATGTAAAGGGTCTTTGAGGCAGCTAGTTGTGATCCCAAATTAGGCTGTTACATTTATACATACAATTGCAAGCTAAATGGAAAGGCTATTGCAGAAACAAGGCAAGCAACAGAGAGCAGGGATTGAAGACTTAGATGTGGGGTTTCTGGAAGAAAACTTTGGAAGTACTGTTTTAAATAAAATAGATTGTCTCCTGATTTCCAACTAGCAAGTCCACTCTACGTGTATGGATATTGTTGCCACGACTTTGAACTCAAACTTGGATATGAGCAGTGAGACTATACAAAAAATGTGTCTGAAATTTTTTAGCTATAAATTGCTGATGGATCAAATGCATTTTATGACATAGGGGATACATTCATAACATGTATTCTGGCTTCCAGTTCCACACATGCACACTTCTTTATGTTCCTTCCTGTATGTTATGGGGTAATACTGCTAAAGATTACAGACCTTAATATGAATTAATTTTTCTTTCTTGTTTATTTTTGGATTAATATGCAATACATTTTCTGTGTTACATCCACTCTCTTAGTAGCACAAAATTTTTCACAAGACCACCTGGTGAGTTACATGGTTATATTTTATCCCTGTTGTGTTTTTTTTCCAAGCAATAGCTGAGCAATTAATGAACAAATCAAATAAATTGGACCTGCTGTATTTTCCTCTAGAAGGAAATGTAAAGGATAATTTTTAAAACACTTTTATATTTCTCCCTCATCCTCTGGGGAGGAAGTACAGGCTTCAAGTTCTAAATTACTCATTCCTGCTGGCATCAGATGTATGCCCCAAGGAGTTCATTTTCAGCTCAACAGACAAGGCTTTAACTACGTAAATTCATTTCTAAATAGAAAATAATATAATAGAGCACTTTCCAGACAATCTCATACAGGTGCTTTAGCATCCGTAAGGGAAAGAGCTAAAAAGGATCTAAGATTTGATACCTTCTTTTCCACACAGAACATCTATGGGTCTGAAATTTCCCCCATTGGCTTAAGACTTCTACTAGCAAAGGATGCTTAATACTAAATTAGATCAAGCAAGTTTTGGCATGAAGCAAGACATTCATATAAAGACCTTCTTAATCTTCAAGTCTTTCCAATATCAGTGTTGTAGTATTGCTTCAAATTCTAGTTATTCTCATAACATTAGGTTTCACCATAAGATCTAGGGGTTCTATCTTCTGGAATTGAATAGGAGAATTTCATAATTTTAAAGTGTCTTGCTACCCTATTTATAGACAACAATCTAGAAATATAACCCAACAATGTTATAAAATCAAGTAATTAAAAATAACGCAGATGTGTTTTCATAAACACTCTCCACCCCCACCTCCCCCAAGTCATGGTCTTGAGACCAGATTTCCTTTCTTCCAGAAACTGAGCTTGTAAGAGCAGCCTCAGGAGGACAGCAGGTCCAGGTTGTGTCAGAATTTCTGCTTACTTCATATGCTGTTAGTACCAAGTTAGGTGACTATATTGTGAGGTACATGGGAAAACAAGCGAACAAAAAAATCCATGAGCTTCTGCAGGTTCATAAAGACAGAATGAAGGAGAAAAGGAAAAAGAGAAGGAAAAAATCGGATCCACCTTGTATTTCTGTGCTTCTGGGACTGCTGCTGAAGAAATGAATAGATGCAGCCCATGAGATTAACTCTGTGGCTTTAAAGAAAGCAATTGTTTAACTGTTTTCTTGGTGTTAGAACATGTGCACCCATCTGACTGCAATGATGATAAAATTCATCCTGAATTATTCTGTCATAGGAAGATAATCGCATCTTATGATTAGTTTCTAGCTCCTTTTAGTGCAGTGAGAGGCATGTAAACTCATGTGCTGGGGCCCAGACTTGTAATAACCCAACCATGAAGATAACTGGCTGCAGGTAACCAAAAGTGTTAACTTAAGTGTGAATTCACTCCATATCTATATGATTTCCCTCAGCATGGTTCAATTTCAAGCAGTGAAGTATGACACTGAGATTAGGATTCTGCAAACTATAAAATATTATTTGTTTTGGTTTTGTCACAGGAACACTCAATTTTGCCAACATCAATATATTTTTAAAATATTTTCAATAAATATTTCATTCTGCGCATAGAACCAACAATGTTTCCCATCTATAATTCCTAGGGAAGAATACAAAAGATCAGGATCAGACCTAAGCATGAGAGTGAGGAGAGATTTTTGTCTTAAGAGAAGCTGTGAAGTTCTGCTAGTGGTATGCGTCCTATATGTGGGACATTTAAACATCTCACTGACATACAGATACAAAATGGGCAGCTGAGTTTAGGTGTCCTGCTCTGGAGTGAATCACACCCTGAAAGTTAGAAAAGATGATTCCCATTTTAAATACTGTTTAACTACACTTTTTCTCCTTTTTTTTCTTTATTTAAAGCCAAGCTGGCTAATACAAGACAATTTCATCTTTCCAACATTTAAGACTTTTTACTGCATCTTATTCAAATTGCAGACTAGCCCATCTTAAGTCTAACTTTCCCAGAAGAGGAGCTGCATTTCCAGCACCCCTCAGATTCTCCTACTGACAATACTGACAGGGCTTTCAGGCCCTCTGTCTGACCACAGCAGCACCTCTAACACAGGGTCCCACGGAGCAAGAATTCAACAAAGACCATCTCTACTCATTTCATATAGTCCATTAAGTGACTACATGAGAGCAACAGGTTTTACTACTACCACTATAGTGGGAGTTGACTCAAAAGGCTACAAAGATGTTCTTTATTTGTAGTATAAATCTTTTGCCAAAGACCGGTCCTGCACCGAGAGTACTTTTACAAACACTGACACAACTTGACATTTAAACCCAGCATTAGATCCTCAGAAGAAATCTTGTTACTGGCATTGCTTTTCTGCATGTGGGGCATTGCTACTATAACATTATTTCAAATCACTGGAATAAACAAGTGCCCAGAATGACCAGTGTTTGGTCATCTCTCAGAGCCATCTGATTATACAGAAAAGACATTAAAACTGAAGGAAACTATTAAATGGACTGTGTATTCTGGCAGCAGGGAAGAAGAACAACTAAAAGTTGCAGCCAAACCTGTCATTTCTGAAACTTTTATTTTCTTATTCCCAAATAAGATATGCAGGCTGGTTTAGTTCTAGCTAACTTTTATCAAAAGCTTTGCCTCATGGCTCTTTATATGGATTCACACACTGTTAAATGATTCAGTGCAAAGCAAATGGAAAGATTAATTTTGTGATGTGGCACCAAAAGAAACAATTTAGAGCAGGGATTAGGGATTGGACCAGCTCAGTGGAACTTCTGGAACAGGTCCATTATAACTACAGAATATTTCACAATAACCGTATCAGTGATCGCAGAAGAGACAGCCTTTTTCAGCGAAATTGAGAAAATTCATACAAACAGACTTTCTTCCCCCCCCCCACTATTTTTCCAAAAGAAGTGAGAAGGAGAACGGTTTTACAGAACTGAAAAAAAATAATTGTTAGAAATAGAATACCTGGAAATACAGAGTAAGATATTACTAATGAGACATCAGACTGGTAGATTGGTATTTATCTAATACATAAGATGCAGAGCACAGCTAACAACCCAGTGGTCACAATATAGCAACTAGGGCAGGAGATTTTGGCAGCATGCATATTATTCTATGTACTTTGAAATCTAGTTCATTTCCTTTGTTCTTAAAAGCCATCGTATCAATAAGAAAACCCTGTCTCTCCTTTCTTCCAGCTTGACATTGTAAAGGATATTGTTATTTGAGCAGAAGGGAGCTGAAAAAATAAACCAGCTGAAAACAGTAAGGATAATTCCTCGCTGAATTCTTTCTCTCTCACATACACATTCACAGAGGAACTTATTCAACTAATGGCTACTTATGTCTTGTACCTTCCTATACAAGCAGCTGTTAAAAAAACCCCGTTATCAGTTACGTAACTCCACTGCAGCCTTTTTCCTCCCTTCCCTTATTTACTCCCTTCCTTTCTGCCTTCCCATGCCGATCAGCTAAGATTTGCTCATTCAGATTCAGCAGTGTGGTGTGAGCCAGGAAATCTCTGCGCAAACAACCATGGTGCGACCAGGTTATGAACCTGGACATCCAGCTCTGAAGACAGTGTTTTACATTAAAGAAAAAAAATCACATAACTGATCCGTTTGTCTCTCTGATGTGTGAACACTATGTAAGACAGCCCTGATCTTAACAGTAAAAAAACCCCATGCAAATAATTTCATTATCCCATTAGCTCCAGGATTAATTGGTGTCAGTTTTCCTTGGTATTCACTGTGTAGTGTCTAGTCACCATTATTTTAGTGTGCCATGGGAGGATGTCACCCAAAATCATGGTTGGTCTTCTCCTCTGTGCATGAAGTCAGATTTATCCCATTTAACCTCAACAGAGGACCTAGAATAGGAGCAGAGATGTCCTAAGCTCCATGTACTGAGAAGACGTAAGCACTTCTAATTTATCATTACAGTACAGTTCCAAGAGATTAAGGTCACCCTCGACTTCTTTAAGAGAAGATGTGAAAGCCCCCAAAATGTTAGACTATATTAGCAGCTGTAGTAGGGAAATGTCTGAGAGCGATTGCTTCATATTCAGTTTTATTCTATTATTAAAACAAAACAAAAGGATAATAATAAAAACCCCTTTGTAAATGAATGCTATTAATTAAATGTCCCCCTGGTTTTTCACAGCACGCCTTCATATTTTTTGATGACTAAATTTCCGTGCCTTCATGCTGATTGCTCCTGAAACACCTGGTAAACAGGATGTAGCATATTCCATTCCCTTTTACAAGGAGTTAAAGTCTGAGTAATTCAATCTTAGAGCAGAAGAATTACCCCAGTACTGCTCATTGCTGTTGAAGATTAATTTTACTAGCCACTTAGAGGGCTAAGGAGTGCATTACAGTGAACACTATTATTCAAGTTCAGCAGAATAAAATCCATCATTTCTGAGCAGGGGGAAAATGGTTTTTATTAGAGCCTTTCACACAGCTCTATAATTCGGTGACGTACACCATCTCTACTTACTCATTTTCCATTGTAAATTTGATCTTGTGCAAGAAGCAAAAAGTTCATTAGTTTGCTCAAAACACTTCTTAATGAGTGTGCTAATTGAGAGCGTATTAATGTATTTCACAAGGCTCTCATGTTTATTTCTTGAGAAGGGACACAAATTCGTCTTCTTTTGTGTGTTTAATGCTAGCCAGACTTTGTTTAAAGGAGAGCAACTGTAGTACTCATTATGCTCAGAGAGGTTAAAATGGTAAGAAACACATCACATAAACGCTTTGTGAAGCGTATTGGAAAATTAGACTGCAGCATAATAACATTTCCTCTGTTTTTAATGGGTGAATGAGAGGGGGAAGGGGGTCCAATCTTATTAGGAAACATTCTCAGTGGTGCCACAGACTCTGCAGACGCTTAATGCAACACGTGGTAACCCACTTTCTATTTCTTGCTCTGATTCAGCAAGCTCCTCAAGTACCAGCCTCATTCTAAATGTCTGGGTAGTGCCACAGAAGACATTGCAAATTATTAGAAGACATCCTAAATTATCTTCCTAAAGTGGGAGCCTTCATTCGGATATAGACTAGCCATACAAATTTGACTAAGTTTGAATTTTTAAAAAGCTGTTTTCTTCTAAAGCCTCCATATTGTTATTCTAATGGTTAAATCTGTCTTCATGGACTTATGCTGCTGTGTGTCCGTTATTAAAAATGAAGAGCCTTGCTTTTCAGTCAGGCAGAACATACTTGCCTTATTAGCAAGTCTTTTTAACAAAGCAGGTTTTGAAATACCAACTTCTCTCTGAAAATCTGCTTTGAAAATAGAGTCAGAGATGCATGATGAAATGTGTGTTTCTTTTCACAGAGACTGCTTGGGAAAACAATGTTTCTTAGATCTGCAGTAGGAATGGAAGGAGCTTGAGTCCCTAAGTGAATTACTTAAAATCTCTATGAAAATAAGGCAGAGGGAAGGGACAGAGATTCCCTTCACATAACGGGAATCGTTGTATTAAGCACAGAAACAGTGCCTCATGCCCCCGTGATTCAAGCACAGATTTCTCCCCTACCCCAGTAGAAATAACCAATACCAAATTAGTTCTGACCTCAGAGGCATCAGACTGATTCATAAGAAACATTTGAGTTTTAAACAGAACTCTCCGAGCACCACAAAAACATGAAAAATTTATATCCCTGGATATAAATACAGCAGCAGAAAGCAAGCTCCTAATTTCTTCCCACTCGGGGTGGCCGCTATGTCCGGCAGGTGAAAGGGAAGCTGTCTCACACTCGCCTCCACCACGAAATTCTCAGTGAGTTGTCACTGTTCAGCATCCCGCTTCAGTCACGGCAGCGGATAGGGAAAGCCCCCGAGGACACGTCTTGGAATAATGAAAGAGCTGCTGAGACAAAATGGCCCGGGGCTGTAGTTTTTTAAGTTGTACCCATTTATTTTTTTTTAAATCACTTTGGTTAACCTCCACTCTGTCACGTTGTTTGTAAAGTCGATTTCCACTTAGGCGTCAGGCTCTAAATGTAAAGAATATATATGCCAGGCCAGTGCAAGCTCTCATGGAAAGTAGGAGTCAAGGAAACACAACCGCTTTCTAGGGCAGATTTATCTAAATAACTGTATGCAGAAAATACAGAAGTAAAGAAAAAGGAGTATGAACAAACACTTTCCCCCCTACTGATACTATATCAACATTAGTGATTAACAGGCAATTTTCAGAGTTTCAATCAAGCACTCGGTGTTAGTGTCTCATCTCTATCTTGTGAATGAATCAGGTCTCAAGTTTTGCAAATTTGTTCTTGAAATATCATTAAGACCTTCTGACTCCACTTAGATTAGAAGTAGTTTTGATAGGCCAAATTCTGATAATTTTGCTCACTACTAGCAATGCTCAGCAATTAATACTGCAAAACTTGCATCCAAATACAGGGAAAATAAAGGTAGCAAATCGCAGCCTATATTCTTTGACCCTTCTAATTTTTCTTATAACCAGCACTAGAAATATGAAAATGCAGGTATTTAAGTTTTATCCTGAATTTAATAGTTTTAATCCATGACAGANTTTTTTTTTTTTTTTAGAGCAGAGTTTCAATCTGGGACATGTGTCCATTCCTCTCTAAGCTGATCCAGGAAATAGATACCTGAATATTTTCTCTTCCCTCCTGCACTCTACCACATCACACTTTCTATATTTAGAAGTGATTAGATTTATTTACTTTGCACAGCAACTCAACTCAAATGAGTACAGAGCTGAACCTACTCTTGCAAATATCTGTTTACATACCCTGATTTCCATTTAAGTAGTGGCCAATTAAACCTTTGTAAGTAGAAGTAAACACCCATAGCCTTTGAAATTTGTAGGTAGATATGCAACATATATGAGCATTTCAGGTTATTGCTCTCCAATTAGAACTCGGAGCACAACGTCATTGTCCTTTTGACAATGAAACCTGCCTGTCACATTTGGAAGCACATACATGAATTAAACATAGCACCTAAGCATAATGTTCTTGCATCTTGCAGTTGTGTCCTAGAGCTGTTCAGTCTAATGCATTATAATCATGAAAAGGAGCGCTAACACATTGTTTTGGATCCTGGCTGTGCTGCAGCCATCATGCAGAAGAATCACCCAAGCTGACAGGGATCCTCCGGTGGCATACAACCGGGAGAGGAGTTCTTGTTGGGCAGGATCCAAGGTCTCCTCATGCCCTGGCAATGTCCAGCTGCCTTTGCTGCCGTTGGCATCTGCTGCAAGTTAGTTAAGGCTGCTTGCCTGCAGACCGCTCTTGCATACCCAAGGGTACCAGCCAGGCACTCAAACAACCACAGATCAAGGGAGTGTGAGTCTAGCATAATTCCTCCTTTTCAGTCCAAATCCTCAGATGCACTATGTGCTTTTCGACCATGGCAGAAGCTGAGCCAGAAGCTGAAACTCCAGGGCAATGTAAGCTCTGTTGTAAGCCTGTGCGTGGGTGTAAGTGGCTGTGGGTCAGTGGGAGACAAAGGCAGGGGATGAGAAAAGGGAAAGAGAAAAGAAAAAGTACTGAAAGGGCTGTACATAATTCAATGTTTTGGGGCAAACACATGCTGCTCCCTCTCCAAAGGTGTGGAGGAAGCAGCTGCAGTTTTGCTGCCGGAGACAGGGGGACGCATACCATCCTCAGAGCCCCACATCAGGTTGCTCGCTGGAGTTAAACAGCATCTGTGCTGGTTTGAATGACAGCACATTGCCTCCAGGAGCTCCTGCTGGGCTGCACACCTCAGCACTACTTCTAAGCCAAAGCAGTGACGTTACGCGCTATCTAGCCCGGAGATGTTTTTAATTTGGTTTGGTTTCTCTCAGAGGCAGGATTAGAAAGCCGGAGTTTGAGGCTCCCTACCTCACACCAACACCACTGTACCTCACCTGCCCCATACTGCTGTGTCTCAGAGCTTGAAGGAGACCTCTTGAGCGATGGGACAAAGGGACAGCAAAACAGAAAGCCCAGATACTTTTCTTTCAAAGCTCTCCCTTGCAGAAAAATGTGATTCAGACTTGGCCTGCTGAGTTCCAAAGACAGGAAACTTAGTTCACATTTGCAAGTTGTTCTGCCTTGCTTTACAAAAAGTTCCCCCAGCAGAATAAACACACTTAAAGTCAACTCTTTTTTGAAAAGCTAATGCTTTTCATCTGGGTACTTACAGTCAAAAACCTGATATAATGCAACCTGTAGAGTGTGTGCTGCCGTACTCTGCAAAGTTTTATTACAAAGGAGACATGTAAAAGCTAATATGGAAACCTGTCCAATAGCTGTGTGGATTGAATATTTCCCTTGTTCTTTGGCTTAACCTCTTGCTGCTATTATTAGGATGTCTGCTGGGTGTAGGGTACCTCCATGGAAAATGGCATCTGTTGGAGTTAATCAGCTATGCTTTAGGTGTGCTTTGCTTCCTCCTCAAAAAGACCCTAGGAATCAACATTGCTGCCTATTTCCAAATGTCTCCCATGGCCTTATTAAATGTGGCTGTGGCAGCAGAAAGAATGCCTCTGTTTAACAGCATATTGCCACAATTAAAAGAGCACAGATGTGCTGAGATTGCCAGTCATGCAATTCAGCTTGATCAGAGCAAGTCTTCAAAAGGAGAAGCAAGGGAATGATCTGGTGGATTCACTGGCAGCTTTGTTATGGCAGGAAAAGATGATTTCTGGTAGCAGTCCCTAAATAAGAGGAAATTTGTATTTTCAAATAATTTTGTAAAATCTACCTCATTAGAAAAATAGTCCCTCAAGAACAGGATAAATAAAACCCAAAGGACGTATTCTTTAGTAGCACTAGGGCCAGCAAGAGGTTAGGATCCTGCATTTAGGCAACCAGAGCACAAAGAATTCCTCACTACCTGAGATAATAATTTTGATTAAAATTTTTCCCCATGAAACAAGCAGGATGCTACTAGTCCCGTTTCCTCAGGTTCAAAGACTATTTTTGGCATGTTTATAGTACTCTCAAAACCAAAAGCTCTGTGAAGGCTGATACCTGGAGCAGAGGCTGCTACAGCATCCTGTGGTAGTAGCTGTCTTCCCTGAAGGGAAGGAACATTTTTGCAGCAAGATGTAAGCCACTCTGAACACTGGTACTCCTGACGGTGGTCTGCTAACTCCTTTCAAGGTCCACTGTGCTCCAGAAAGCCTGCTGCCTGGCCAGGTAGCTCACCGCCTTGTCTTTGAACCCCAGGACCAGACTGGTTTGACACGTGTGTAAGATTCACCCCAGAAGACCGCAGCGTGGTGTTGCCTTAGTAGGGTTGTGCGTGACCAATGCCATGTATGAGTGTAACCACCTTCTAGTGGCATTCAGGTGACACAGCAGAGCACCCTCTCCTCCAGAGCTCTCACAGCTTCTGAGATTTTCTGTTAAGTCCCTTTCTTTTTCTACTAAAATCACTGCATCTGCCTGCTGCTGTTCTCCACTTACAGGTTACGTCCGTACTCTTTCCTGAGAGCACGTCCCAGCAGCCAAGACTGGGCAGCAGCTGAGCGCAGGCTGCAGGTAAAGGGTTCCATGGGGTTCACAGCCACACTGCCATGTCCGTCCTTCCTCTCTCCCCAGAGGAAAGCCAGGCATGCATCCTGGATGGGGATGCCCGTGTACTTCAAAGACTTTCTGGGTGATCAGGAGACCAAGACCTTAGGGGTAACAAAGCACCCGTCGAGAGAAAGGATGAGTTTAAACCACTAAGAATGTAAGCCAAATCCAAAGTGATATACAACCAGAAGTTACAGGCCTGATGCAGCCACCAGTTCTTCAGCATCTCAGTAAAATCATGTGGGACACATCTACATATCAGTGAAGGAATTCTAAGAACTTTTTAAAGAAATATTGAGTGTAAATGAATCAAAACTGCTTTACCTCATACACATATTTTAGTCATCACTTTTTCTGTATAACTATCAGTTCTTAACAGCTCTATCCCCTCCAAGGCCTTCATACAGGCCGTCCTCCATTTCTTTGCTGAAGGCCTGTCTCCAAGGAGATTCAAAATGTAGCCTGAATCTATCTTTAATTTATGATGTTGGACTTTATTTCCCCAAAGGTACGAGTTCAAGCATACTGTCAACCTCATCTTTACATTTCAGCTCCCGTGCAATGTATTCAGCCTTTAATACAGCTCTGATAGCTATCTATTTGGGATATGGAAATATCTCAGATGAAACCAAATGTTTACAGAAGTTCACTTTGCTACTGCATAAAATCACTCTCATTTCTCTCTGCCAAATAATCTGTGAGGTGAGAACAGGGTTGTTTACTGTAGAAATGCAAAACCAAGGAGTACAAGAGGAAACAATAGCAGAAGAAAATTCAGACCTGAGCACTGGTAGAAGTTGCATGGCAGTAGGTAAACAAGTTAATAAAATTTGTGATCTAAAGGAAAGCAAACTCTTTTTAGTGATTTGTAAATGCAGAAAATAAAATGGCTTATGCTTATTCCAGAATACTTTTTTTATGTATCTGTGCATTGTGGCAACAGCTTTGCCGAAGCTATTATTTCAGACATTGGCAGATTAGTCAAACTGTAGAATGCTTTAGCTCTGCAGATCCTTGGCACCATCTGAAACTATTTCCAGTTCACATACACAATATGTCATGCTGTGCTGCACATACACAGAGGGTATTGGGCATATTCTGGAGTCTTTACTTCCTTCAATCTCCACTCTTGAGCACATGTAGATAAGTTGTCCTGTTATGAAAAAATTACATCTTCAGTTACCTTATTTTAGTTTGCTAAGGTGTCTTGAGGATTTGTAATTAATTCTAATTCAAATAATTTTAATTCTAAAGCGATTACAAGCAATATTTAAGTCATTCTCTGCAGACAGATTCTGTATGGATGGCAGATGTGAGATCATTCATGTGCTCAAGTCCAGATCTCAGCAGGTCAAAAGTGGAGGCAAATAAAAAAATGTCACTGTAGTTATTATGCTCAGTACAGTTTTATCCTGTTTTCAAATGCAAAAAAATCATTTACACACATAGCAGGAGCTTGAACAGTTAAGGATGTGCAAAGTGCTGCTGGTCTAATGAAGTTCCACACTTTCTCTCTTTATTACCTCTGTAGAGATCATGTTCTTCACTCTTCACCTCCCTTGCCCTTCAACAGATTTACTAAGGTCCAAAAGAAGGATGTGTCCTTTGGAGGGTACCAATTGTTAAAGGTATTGAGTCAAGCACATGGTGGAATAGAACAGCTAATATTGTATCTTTATTTATGAGAATCCAGTAAAAGCATTGACATGTCACTACTGAACTGTCAAAGAAAAAAACTATCAGAAGACTGTTGTAACTGTAGTATACACTGCATCTTAATCAGATGCAGCTTGCTTTCCTTCCTCCTTTTAAGTTAAGACAAGCAACTGTTTTTATTGTATCAGCTTTAGGAATACATAAGTAAATAATTTTGAAATTTAGTAGAAGAAATCCCAGGTGAGCTTCACTTTCAGATAGGTAGGACTTTGTTTACAAAATTGAATGGAAGCTCCAAAACTGATTTACAATGGAAGTCACATTTCAATTTCAACTATGGAATGACTATTGTTCTCCATATTTTATTTCCCCTACCAGCCTATAAAACTTGTCAACAATCTGCTCATAAGACGGTGCCAATTATATAAATATATCATGCAGTATGTAAGGGACAACTTCAGTGGATCACTTTGTGAAATCCATGAAGGATATCTGTACACTGATATCAGTGGTTGGTTTATGTTATGGTACTTGGGGAACTTCACTTCAAACTGAAGTTTCACTGCAAAAAGAAGTTGCAGAAGATAAATTGTGTAACAAGTTCTTTGGATGCACATGAACTACTAAACAGTATATTCTTACTAGGACTCATCACTTTTGTAATCCATCCTGTAGGGGGTCAGTGCTAAAATTAAATTATACCTGCCTACCATTCTCAATCTAATCAGGCTGTGAACTGAAAAATAAAACAATTAAAATTAGAGACAGGCCAGCCTCCCACTGTTTATGATCTCATTCTATTTGTGAAGAGTAGGTGGAAATTCACCCATGGTGAGCATTTGGTTTATGTCAATTTTTCTTGTTATTACAGCTGGGGCTTATTTTGTGAACTGTTTGCAGCTATTTCTGCTAAAAATAGGTGGATACCAATTTAAACTTCCTGGCGATATTTCAAGTCAAAGTATCATTAGTAGATAGTTATTATGCTGCATTTTATTGTAAGAGATCCTGCCATGAAGCCAATCTATACAAATATAAATAAAGACAGTTAGAATTACCTTCCAAACGACTCTATTGGAGGTTATTCACATTTGGTTTAGCAAAACAAGCTAAGCTATTTGCAAGAAAAGTTATTAGTCAGAGGAGCACCGAGTTAACGAAACTTCCTAAAACTCCTTATCAGGTTAGATTGTGACACTTAGAGAGAGATAGGGGATCAATTTTGTCTTTTTGCCTCAGTCTTAAATAAGAGAAAGTCTTAGTTCTCCCTTGGTTTCCAAGGAATATAATTTCTTTTTATCACTCCTCCCTCCTCTGGTGTGCAGCCTCATAACAAAATCATCTTCCCCAAACACATTCCCTCACAAGAAAAGGTGACAATTAGATACAAAATTCCCTATCTTCTAATGACAGCAAGAGATGAGAAGTGAGAGGACCACATAATGGTGATTTGGTCATGCTGCTGCATGTAGTTTCCTAATTAGCCATCACAGGGTTTACATCTTGGCCTGTGAAGATTAAGTCAGACCCAGTTGCCCTTGAAGTTTTCAATAGGAACCTCAGAGTTTTAGAGAAATTACTTGTACCATTTCCCAGATCTCTGTCTTAAACCTAAGAGCTTCTAGTGGGCTTGTAGTTGCTAAACAGTCAATATTTCATCCCATCAGTAATCATCTGCTGTTATGGCATGTGAATTTTGAGAACAGTGAAGAAATACCAAGGTCTTGTTTTGGCTGCGGCTCCCCATAGTAAAGGGGTCTGTCTATTGTCAAAGACAGTAACGTGTTCAAGAGTGCCCAGTGCTGAAATTTTTCAAGGTTACTAACAGCCTATCTATCAAATGTTGTGCTGTGAAGGGCTAGCTAGGCTAGCAGCAGAGTCCAAGTTGTATCATTAAAGAAATTAGATCCAGCCCCATTCTCTGGTCCTGAAGACAAGATACAGCACTGCCTGTTAGCAGCAGAACCTCTTCGTCCCAAGCCAAAATGCTACCTGATAAACAGTGTAGAGAATCATCTACCAGTGCTTGTGTCTTGTGCACTGGTCCAGTCTAGTCTGCTAGTAGAGTCATAGCCAGAAAGACAGTATATGCAGGGCACAAGGCATAATGGAGTTACCCCTAAACTCAATAGCTCCATGGAGAAACAAAGCACATTAGCGGAGTTGGAACTATTACCGTAGTTCCATTACCATAGTAATGGAGTTATGTTTCTTCTTGGGTTTGGATGAATTCCTTTAGATAATATCCTGTTGAAATAATTGTAATGCCTCAGAGTGATGTTCATCTAACTCATCTGACTTTAGCTGTCCAGAAGATAGAGGTCTAGTCTAAACTAATTGTCGAGTTTATTTTGTCTCTCTATGGATTCCTCCTTCCTAACTTCACTACCCTTTTCTAGTCTGGAAAGCATCTCTGGAAGTCTGTGCCCATCTCTGGCCATTGTCTAAAAGCCCACTTTCAGACAATTAAAAATAGTTGAAATGGGAAGAGACATGGGAAAAGAAATGGATCTAAAAAGATGAGAGGGGGAGAATGAAATCGGTCTGCTAGTACAACTCCAAAAGCTAGGCTGTTAGGCTGGTTTTCAAGAAAGGGCTTTAAGTGTTCAAATGTTTATTTCTAAAGATCTTAAAGTTAAGAATGCAGATCTAGTATGATTAACTTAAACATTTAAGCAGAATGGTTTAGACATCTTGTTCTGGCAGTGCAACACATAAAACCAAATTAGATGCCCAGGGATCGAATATATATAATATATAAAATGGGATTCCAGTACCTATCGGGTTGGGAATTACAACAGCTAGCAAACTGTTGTTTACATTAGATTTGCTCCTTTAGTTAGCTATCTGAATTGGAAAACACCTCTACAAAAATAATATTCAAAGTGCATCTCATTCTCTCAATGCTTGCTTTCTTTAATCAGGTGCTTACACCACCTGCCCTTAAACTGTGAGACCTGGGTGCTAGGATCTCAGCTACACGTACAAACTTAAAATTCCTATATCCAAACAACATGTTTACTCATCCTTCACCATTGACCTAAAAGTTGGGATAAGATTAGATTTAGGAAGGATTAGAGAACAAAAGCCTGAAGCAGACAGAGAAGCAGAGAACCAATGATGTGAGTCAATAGGACACAAATGGAGAAAATAGTTGTTGAGGAAAATGTGATTGCACGTTTTGCAGAAAAAAAATTATATACTTCCTAAGGAATCCAGCAACGAAGAGATAACAAAAGCCAAAACTGTTTAAATTGTGTGAATGGAGAAGGGTTTTCAATGTCTGTTCAGAAAGAGAAGGATCTTAGACATTTTACAGAAGCAGCAATAACAGCGGTATCAATACATAGAGAGAGATGCTTTCTCATGTGCAAAGCAAGAGAGAAAGAGGATCTAAAATGACCTCCACAGTTACAAAAGATGTCAATGAGTTTTGTTAGTGGCACTGGCAGCTGACGGGTTTTCAGAAGAAGGGTAAGGAGTTTGTTTTTATTTTTACTGCACTTCAAGGGAGGCAGAACATACAGAAAGTCTTAAGGGAGACAAGGCAGGAAAGCTTGATGAAGGGAGAGATGACAATGAAAATGTTGATACAAGAGTGAACAATGTAAAAAAAGTAAATGAAATTTTGTCTTCATCTGATGTCTTAAAGAGATATTAGTCCCTAACAAAATGCTGTGTCTAACAAAGGAAAGGACATTTGGTGGTGGGTTTTTTCACTAAGGTAGTGGAAGAGCAGCCAGAGAAGTAACTGGAAAACCAACAGCAAACAATCAAAATACCCTTCAAAAGGAGAGAATACTGGAAAGGAAAATGTGATCAGAAATGTGATGAAACTTTAGGAAGAGTGTGAGGAATGGGGAGAAAAGAGAGAAGTCAAGACAGTCGTACTTAACCTTGTTTTTGAAAGAGTAATTAAGATATTGCATGGAGAAGGTGAAAGGCCAGAAATAAGGAGTATTTTAAGAAGGTGTCAAAGGCTGTAATTAAGCTGAGGATAAAGGTAGGTATGCAACTCTATTTCATGATAATCTGGTAACAAGGAGTGGCAAGGCAATAGAATTTTTTTTCTTACTATACTATCGACACAAATTTACTTTTTAAATTTAAGAAGAAGTGGTTCCACTAAATTTATTCTGGTCTTTCCAGTGCAGAGCACATCATATTTACACAAATATATTCAGATGATTTAACCAAACCTGTCATGCACATGATGTGTTAATACTCCAGTTTTTTAAAAATGTGTGTAATTGTGATGCTATAGCTTACATGCCTACAGTTGGTTGACCTTTCAATACTTAATAATAAAATGGAGTACAAAAACTACCAAACTGGAATTTTTACTCTTCGTACTTCACTAAGTAACCACGTGCAATTGAAAGTTACTGTACAATGTGAAAAACAGAAAGGTCTCGTGCCATTTTGTACTGAAATGATATTCCAAAAGACAGATGAGCTATGTTTTTTAAGAGGATAGAAAAGGCCTGAAGAATAATGTAAATGTATTTTCATTTTGCAGATGACTGACATAAGCAAAAAAAATAATTGATCCATAAGTTAAGGATGCCCCTAGACGTGCTGTTATGAGCAATTCACACTCATGCAAGGGGTTCAAGAGAAACTCAGTTGTTCAGCTCCATCCCGATTCTTTCAGACTTCATTCACTGGAGACAGATTCCAACTGTCAGACACCAAGATGTGACAGCTTTGCCTTATATATTCTTTACCCATCATCTGCCTGAATTCTTGGAAGTCTGGTACAAAGAGACCAAATTCTGCAAGAGAGTAAAGCAAAACAAAACAATCCCAACCACTCCACACTCCCAACTTAAAATGCCACCTCACTAATTTCAAACTGATGTTACACCTTAACAACTCACACATACTTCTTGTCTTAGAGTTTCAAAAGCTGGACGATCATCCCGGCAGGAATACTGCTTCCTATCACTCAGTTTTGTCAAAATGAAGTCTCCTAGGTTAATGCCTTTTTATCCTTTTTCTTTTTCTTTCTGCAAACTCCTGTCATTAATGACTTTCAAACTCTTGACAAAGCTGATAAGTAAGTTACTTTTAAGGAACTGCAAATCTGCATGTAGCTATTTGGCAGCAGCAAGTTTTGTTTATTTGTTAGAGAGCAAAATAATGGCCAATGAATTCCACTGCCACCGGCAGTCAAAACTTCTCTAATACGCCTCTATTTCTGCATTAGTTTAGGGTGAAACACGACCAAATCTCTTCCAGACAAAAGGCGCTTCTGTCAGCGGACTGTTTCACTGAGATAAGAATAAAGGAAAAATAAGTCTTTATGCTTTTAGCACAGATTGTTTACCTTGTGATAGATGTAGGCAAGTCTATCATTGGGGAAAGTTGCATTTCAGTTGACATGATTGAAAAGTATATTAAATCTCTTTCTTTTTTTAAGCAAACTTAACCCTTTCTGTTAAATCCTGTTTTAATACATTGACCTGCCTTTTTCTGTTGTTTTGTTTGTAGTTTGTTTTATTAAAAAAAAATAATAATCTGTAACCATGAAATGCAGTCTCTTTGCTACCAGCTCAGTATCAGATTTTAGCAATTACACAGTCATTTCTCTTCACTGACAGTTAAAGTCAGAGGGCATAGCTGCCATTTACTTTATTGAGACCAGGATTTGAACTACTTTGTCTGGACTGATCCAGCCTGGAGACCCTTCTGTGTTGTCTCTGTTATTCACCTTTTGCAACCAAAGAAATATCACACTTCCATTCAAAGGAGGCCAGTGCTCCCCTAGAGAGCCTCTGTTACTCCTAAGTACAAGCAGTATGTTCAGCACCGTTTCTGTAGAAAATAAGGATAATCCATGTTTGAAAGGTCATGAAGCTCTTAGACTTCCAAATTCAGAGATTGCAGACTTAAAGTTTAATATTAAATCCTGCAAACATACTTAAAATTTTACATACATGAGTTCTGTTGGCTTCAGTGGTATTAGTGCTCTTAAGTTAAGCATATGGATATGGCTTTGTGCAATCAGAGTTTAAAGAGATGAAGTGGAAAAGTGAAAATTTTGGGAAGCTGAAAGGAAGCATAGGTTCTGAGTAAAATGTGTATTAGGTCTCCATTCAGATATTTTATTGAGTGAGCATGCACAAGTGTGCGAGTGCTGAATGAAATATATCACTACATTATCCAGCTCCAATGACCACCTTGCCACTTCTAACCGCTGGAAAGAGCGGTTTCAGGAAAAATCCAACTCACCCTCTATACATCTTGATCAATAATGCTCACAAGGTGGGGACACTTCAGTGAATTTAGCCTTCAATCTCTACCAAGTCTCTCTTGCATTTTCTTTGGATGTAGAACTAAGCAGATGGCACGTTCCTAACATCTAGGCTAATTTCACTACTTAATTTCAAACCTTTGCTCAAATATAGTACTAAAATTCACCTGATGATGTCTAGGAGAATTTAAAAATAGCAGGGCAACATATTTTCCTAGCCCTTTGCAGAAGTTCTGCTACTGCTGTTGATGTTTCCTTGAAAACATCAGCCTGACATACACACTAGTCACGGAAATATCAGGGTCAAGCAGTAAGAGTTTGTTGAAGTCGCTAGGGAATAACAACCTAGTGTTTTAAAAAGTATACTAGGTAATCATGATTATAGGCCATACCACCTGTATCATATATAAATATTATATTTCTCTTCAGTTTCATAGAGGAAACAAATATCAGACTGGTACACCTTTAAGGAAATTCCTGCCTTTTGTAGGACATTTGACAAGGCTTGGATTAATGGAGCTAGGAACCCAACCAGTGATTTACAACTACAGCTATAACACAGATAAACAGAAGAAAGACGAACGTTTACATCAAAACCTTTATTATCAGACTAATAGCAAGACTGGAAGTTTTAGTAATACAAGAATTTTTCTCTCTGTCTGTAGGCAAAGTCACTATTACAATTCGGAGAGCACTTTACAAAGTCAACACACAAAGTCAATTCAGCTTTCTATTCTCAAGTTTTATCTGAAGTACATATTCAATAAGGCAAAACTTCCACTGATTTTGCACATAGTTTTGCTTGACTAAGGCACTAGGAATTGTGTTATGCTAATTACTTGGAGCCTAAATTATCATACCACTAAGGACTAGCCTGAGCTACTATATCACTAGACTAGTTTTCTGCCTTTCTGACACCACTGTATTGCAGACTGATTTATTTTCATATGGATTTGATGTTGTGTCATATTTAATAAAATTTAGTGCATTGTAGTTCACTTAAAATATGTTAACCATTATTCAAAATGAAAGGGGGGCAGTTTGTTACAGAGGTTTCTCATATGTCTGTGGACTGCAGCAGAATAAATGAACGAGACTCTTCTTCCAGTATCTTGCAGTTGCCGATGTTGTGGTGTGTATGTTGCACAGCATATATATTTCTTCAGTAGAACATGGGCCAGAGAAAATCCTGTCTCTAATAAAATATCTGGTCCCTATGCAAAATTTTTCCTAATGATGGAAGAGTAAGCTTCTGTGTATAGAGAAAATATTGGCTTGCCAATCAACCATCTGGTGTATAGTGGGAATGGTATGAGTAGCTTTCTCTGCTGGAACATTTGGAAAATGAATATACTGTTGCTACAGCTCAGACTGTTGGCCATGATGTTTGTGATAATGTTGTTGATTTACCAGATGTCCTGCAAATTCCTGGTGTGGTAGTGTTTCCTGCTTCTACTGAAGTCTTCATTATGTGGTGGCTTTATGATTGCAGTCATTTCTCACAGAGTAGGAGGGAGCTGGGAACTGTGTCCAAACACAGCATGGAATCCATCATCCTCTCGCCATTCAGTTTGCAAATCAAAATCTATACTAACATGTTGCTTTTAGATCTCTAAAAATTACATAGGAATACATGTAAAGACTTGCTAATACCATTGGCATCATTTGCCATTTTTCTAAATCATTCAATGCCCAATGCAGATGCTTGCACATCTGTCTTCATGTAAGCATGCCCAACCCTTTTTCCTACATTCCAACTAGCAGACAGGAATACAAATGGGGGCACTAAATGCTGTGTTCACTCATTAAGCTCAAGAAGTGTATCTGAGCTTTGAATAAGCATGGTTCACCACTCTGCTCCTTTTCTGTTACAGTAGATTAATGAAGATAATATATGGTGTACAGCTGAGCACCTGGGCTTTGACATAAGAAATTAACTCATCGCTTTTACTTTCAAAATGAACAAGCACATGCACTGCTTTCTCTTTTTTCTTCACGTTGTCAATTCATAGATGAGCTATATGAGTACTCTTACAGCAGAAGTGGAGAAGAGACCAAGACACATATACACAAAAGTAAGCGTATTATTTCACAAGACTACCAAATGCATCAGGATATTTTTATCTAGATCCCAAGATGCTCACCATTCTTGTCTTCATGGTGTGGACACTGCTCAGTCAGCACACTTCAGACATACTGGCACCTTACAGGCTTGAAGTAAAAATGGGTGTCACTGGTGGAGGAAAAAGTCAGAAACTGCACAAAGACTTCTAAATCCCAGGCTGGCTCTGGAACAAAAAATTAAACAAGAAATATAAACAAATATGAAAAATATATAAAAACCATTTACAAATTTAACAAGTGCACAATATTTTGTTCATCCTTCACTTTTTTTTTTTATTCCAGTATAAACGTTTACAAGTTAAATTACTAATTTTAATTCAGAGGATTTATATTGCCAAAGTACTGACATCCTGAAATACCTAATGGATATTTAAAAGATGAACTTTGTCACAGGCATCTCAAGGTATACAATACTCAGCTTGGCTGAGTATCAGAATAAGTATTAATTTTTGGCAACAGTATATCAGGAGCCAGGGAGCTGCTGTAGTGAAATGTGGTTCAGGCAGCATAGTCTTCTGGACTCCACAGAATTGCATTCCATGACAAATACAGATAAGTCTGGGTTTAGTGAATATTTGTGGAAAGTCATAGAGAAAATACCAACATGTCTGTGATTAGGTGGATCCAATGTCCACACGATCTGATACTGGAGGCTCGGTATTCCAGACTAACTGTGGCACAGCATCAATAACAGATCTGCCTCACAGCTCAATGCATTTTTTTTTTTTTTTTTTTTTTTTTTTTTTTAACAGCTATGGAAGGGAATTCTATACCACTGGGGGGGGGGGAAATCTCAAGAAGAAGCAAGATTATTCATGTCTCATGCTTCATGCAAGAGACTGTCTTTTGCTGTGTGCAAAAATAGATCTTGGGCTACACATTGACTATGGGCTATTAATCTCAAAACAGAAAATAGCATAGCATATATTACTTATGTCATTTCCACATTCAGAAGCAGGTAGTCTTTCTGAGATATATCCAAATTTCTTATGAAGGAGCATAGGTTTTCTCATGAAAGTTTCACTAGTGCTTTATTCAGATAGATTGGAAAACCTCCTTCCTTTCATATAATGTCTATCTCCAGGCTATCCAGATCCAGCTACAGTGAAAAACTATAAACCAAGTTCTGTCAGTGAGAACAAATTTTACAAAGCCTCTCTTGTAAAAGAAAATGAAGACAGAAAATATTTAATTTGTACTGAAGAAATGGTGATTCCACATGGCTGATCCCACTTACTTTGCCCTGTGTGAGATCTCTCATTCCTCATCTCATAGCCAAGAGCTGTCTTTTAGCACATGTAATTTCAACCAATATTCTGGATTCTTCCCAGGTGAGCTTCATACAAAAATATGAGAGGCATGGTGCAGCTGGTACTGCTCAAAGTCCCTGATTAGGTAACTAGGAACAGCCAGGTGGGAAACCTGCAAACAACTATGTGTTTTATTAGGGCTCACTGTATGTGTCACTCTTGAAAGGTGTTGCTTTAACTCAGAAAATCAGGGGTAGCATGATGAAATGGTCACTTGAAGGCTTGTCCCTGGTGATGTGGACAAGCAACTTGCATCAGCACAGACCTCTCACAAGTAATGTTTACAAGACTGTTATGATCAGCAATTTCCAAGCTGTTTCCAATTGTGAGTACACTTCCAGTCGAGATACACTTGCAGAAACAATTTAATTTCTTTCAGATGAATGCTCCTTCTCACAATGATTATCTGTGGAATTGCTGCCTCTGCTGTGTCTCACTCCATATTGTTAGTAGGTAAGACTGAGGCAAAAAAAACGCCAAAATAATAATAGAAAAAAAGCCTAGGGTTTTTGTATGCTAGATGTTATACGTCTGGCTGTGTTTAAAATGTTGTTGACTCAAACACCTCCAACTCCTACCTCTCTGCTGGCAGATATCACCTCAGTAATAAAGTCTGGAGGGAAAAAAAGAAAAAAAAAAAGGCACAGCTTAAATACCTTAGCCTGGCTGGTTTTAGCTCACACTGCTGATAAAGGTGGATTTAACTAAAATACCAGAATGTAAAGCGGAGCAGGTGGAGTGCTGGCAATTCCTTTATACCAATTTCCACGAGGGTGGTGGTATCCTCTGGCAGAGAGGTAGGACAGACAACTGAGAAAAGTAACATCTTAAGTTATTCCAGCAAGACTTACCATGGCTTTTATGTCACTGTTCTTACTCAGCAGCAGTTTCCATTCAACAACAAAGCTATCTAGAAGATAAGTATCCAGATTTCTCAGTGGAACATTTATTAACCCTTAACCTGTTTCTTAAGCAGGAATAAATAAATAAATAAATAAATAGGGAGTGAAAATTTCAGTAGGCACTGACATTGGGTTCAATCCAGTTTTATGAACCCAAGTTGTTCCCTTAATCAGCTCCTGTTTGGAAAAAATTTGCATTTCATCTTACCTCATTCCTGGTTTGGGGTCAGTTCCTTTTTTTTCTGAATTAGCATTCTCATTCTCAGTACTTTCTTCAAAAGTAGTGAATTTCATGTGTATTTCCCAGAAGAATTTTTTTTTCCCCAGAAGCTGTATGCACAGCCAATGGACCATACTACATTTATGAATTGTGTCCTTAGTAGTTCTTAAGTTGGTAAAGCATTTAAAAGCATTAACTCTAATCATTCTGGGTAATTGTAGGTTGTGCATTGCCTACTGGGACTCTGGACTTCCAGATAAATCATAAATCTTTCTCTGGATATTGCAGGTGGTTGCCTTTTTCTCTTCATCGTGAAGTGATGGGGCTGATGGAGATCAGCTGCTTCACTTTGTAAATGGCTAACATTCTCTCACCTGCTCTGCATGACTACTGAACTGAGGTATGTTGTGACAGTCTGCCCGCTCTTCCCTGCTCAGATTAATGAATACAGCTTTAACTGTTAATTCAAAGGCAGTCAAGCTTATATCCAACAATTAGAGTACAACTTCCCTATTCAGATAACGTGTAATTTGGCATGGTCTTTTATGCAGTTTAGGGTTAAAGTGTGTTTCTGCTCTAAAACTGACTCTGTAGAAACAGCTTCAGGGATTTGAGGGGGGTCCACATTTATTTTCCCCTGGAGACATCCAAGGGAAATTCACTAATTTTGCACACAAAGATGTTTCTGTTCCAACTGTTAGCCTGCAGATTCAGCCTGAGCTAGGAAAAAAAATTGTCTTCTTTCCACAACATGCATCATTTCCAGTAATAAATACACCGCAGCCCGAATTTTGCCCTTAGTTACATCTGAGCAACCCAACTGAAAACAAAACAACAAAAAAATATTGCCCTGCAGTGGCTGCACAGATCAATCCCAAGGGATAGAGAGTGCTCAGCCCTGCAGCAGGCAGGGCCCTTGGCTGAGTGGCGTTGGCTGGAGTGAAGTTTTCACAAATCTCTTCTCGCCCCATCCTGAGTGCATGTAGGAGACTGCTCATTTCCCCATACGCTGTGATACAAATAGGCTTCCCAATGTTTGCCTAAATCGTAAACATTCATTCATTCATGACAGTGTTTGAGTCAGAAACAGGTTCCACAAATGTCAGAGGTAAACTCTTCCAGTTAATGACATGTTTTTTCCTCATTCTCTCCCCCTCCTTATCGCACATTCACTCTGAAATGTGGAATCAGACTTTGAAATACCAGCTTGTTTAAGGTTCTCAGGGAATTTACACATTGAGTGGAAAGGGTCTATTTATATATCTGAACAGGAATAATATTTCTGCAAAGCACGACTCAGAAGATCTGGATTCAATGCCTAGTTCTACCTCTAACTTCTATAGGCTTGATATTTTGCTATAAAATGGCAACAATAACACTCCATTTTCACCAAAAATGTTTAAAACTTGTCTCTTCCAACAGATAAGTAGATGAGCTGTCACTGCAGATTCTCATCTCAGCTGGTGTCTCTAGGGGGAAATATAAATATTAAAGGTAACAAGTGAATATTTTGCTATAGACCTATCTCCATACCTTCGTTGAATTATTCCAAAATGTACAATTTCTCTCCACTGGAACCATGATCCTCATAAAATGTGATTAAATCCTGGCAGATGAGAGACACCTTTTAAATTCCAGAGACCCCATATAAACCAGAAAGTGATATTTAAGGAAGAAAGTAAAGCTAATGCTAGTGTAAATATCTGAAAAGCCAGCAACTTTGCTACATGACTGTCACCTTCTGCCATCTCTTACTTGGTGGACTTTAGATTAGGAGGAGGACTTGGATCAGAGACTTATTAAAACATCACTATGACAGGATAATGAATCACAAATTTATTTTTCTTCAAGCTTTTATACTTTTTTAAATATAATTTAGAACAATTTGATTCAGACTATCTGTTCCGGATGCTAGGAAGTGTTGTGTTTCAAAATGCAGGTCCCAAATGAGCTGAGTTGACTTCAGGGTTTGGTGTGTGGTTGAAGGTTGCTGTTGTGAAGTGACGCCAGAGACGGGTGCTTAACGTCTGATGAAGTTTGCGCTTGTTGGAATTAGGTGGTCCAAAACAAATCCAGTGTTTTTAGGATGGCTTTGCTTTGGTCATTAAATGCTCCTGCCATCTCCCTCCTGAGAGACATTAAAGCTCGAATCAGTACTATGAAACATCTAAGAAATGGGAAAGGGACCATTTGAGGAACAAATCCTATTGATTCTTCGGGTTTTTGTCAAAGTCCAGAAGTGGTTACCTAAGTAAAATACAAAGCCACACGCATTAAAATGCAGTCAGTGACAGGCACATACTAGGAGCGCAAGCAGCCCCAGATCAAGATTCAAGCAACCCCAGACAGAGTGTGCTAATTTTATACAGTCCAAATCCTTGTGGCATTGGCACTCCCTAATAAGCCAGATGCCATCATCCTCAACAGCCAAAAGGAAAACATTTGATGCCAAAATCTCAGCACTGTCACCTGGATTTATTTCAGAAACCTTCGTTTTTTCTCTCTCCCCACTTGCTAGCACACAGGGCTAGGCTTTCAAAGGGGTACGTACACTTGTGAGTGAGAGGAGCCCCTTCAGCATCAGCATTAGAAGGTGGAGAAGGACAGAGGGCAGCCGTCGCTGGCTCCAGAGGGAAGGCTTGCACTCATGACACAACACCCTGACCTGAGACCTCACCAATCCGCCCCTGCTTGCTCTCACTTTCTTTGGCAGTCACAGGTTTAATGCTGTGTCTCTGTAGTTTTCCGGAAGAAAGAAAAAAAGAAAAAAAAGGGCTGTATTAGAAGTTAATAGTCCACTTGCACAGCTACACTGCAACTAAATGTAATCTTTCTCCTCCTGTGTGACAGTCTTTTTGTGCGTTAGATTGGAATAGACTGTTCCTGCCACTGTCCAACATCACGCTGACTTCAATGACTTTGTAAACACAGCCCAAGACATTAACAGCGCGCGCGCACGCTTGCGAACGGGGGCAGCACTTAGGGCGTGCGTATTGTCGGTAGCGGGGTGCTGTCAAGGTTTAATCAGGTCAGGTCACTCTCTATTTCATCCCTGAACTGCTGCAATAGATCTGAGTTAGGCAGCTGGGCACTCATGATGGGGATATCTCCCAAATAGTTTTCATTACACGCCTTCAGAGGAGTCTCTGAAAAGCCCTGTCTTTTTTCACCTGAAATGGCTGTAACGGTGCCAGTCTATTTGGTCCAACTTTGTCTTTAATAAGGTCTTAAAAACTCACATTTTTGAGGCTCTGCGGAATGAGTAACCTTAGAAGAGAACACAGCTGTTTGCCAGAGCAAAATCCTGTTGAAATCCATGTTTTGCTTAATTCTACGGGCAGGGAGTAGGGGGGGAAGGAAGAGATATACACATTTTTAATATGATAATATGTTTCCAGTCAAGCTTTACAAGATCCTACACAGCATGGTTTGCAGCGGAGTGCTGAGTGCTACTGCCTGAAAAGAAACATGCTTTTTGATTGTTATTTATTCTTCCCTTTCTTTCTCTTTTCCCTTTCAGAGAATAATAAGACTTGTGCAGTGAGGAAGAGAAGACAGAGTCTGGAAAATATTCCCCCAAACACAACAGCTAGTTAAAGCATATGAATGTGTAGACAATAAAGTTCACACTAGACAGTTAATGAAGCCGGGAAAAAAAACTGAATTGGAATGTAATGAAAAATTCATACTTTCAGTGCATGAAAAATAAGTGAATGCCCTTTAATTGTTCAGTTTACTTGCAGAGAGGACAGCTTGAATAAATTGAAAAATTATTCCAGGTTGTTAAAAGGAATAATGCTCAGTCCTCCGCACCTCGTGCTAAATTCTTCAATCCTGCCGGACAAGTGAATATGTGAGGATGCGAACCACCATAGTCCATCTGGTAGCCCACAGACCCAGGGAGCAGACGGGGAGCAACTGCATGAGCATCAAGCTGGATTCATCCTCCTCCACCTGCTCATGGGCTCAGAAAGTGAGGTGGCTGCTGGAGAGTTGGGGAGCAAGAAAGTCGGATCTGCAGGCGGAGGGAGGGAGGGAGGGTAAGTTGCCACGGCTGCTGGAGGAACTAGAGAGGAAGGATTGTCATGGAAGAGAGGCCTCTTGGTCCATTTTCCAGTGGTGTAGCACCTCTCTCCCTCTGCTCCACGCTCTTTGGCTAAGAGCATAAATCTTTTTCAGACTGCTTTTCCAAACAGGCTGGGAAAGGAGGCAGGGAGCTATGGAGAAGCCAATGCTGGCTGCAAGCCTGCAGTTTGAGAAAGACTGCAATTGTACTCGTTAGTGGGACCCTGGTGAGCGGAGAGGATGAGGTGGGAGGAAAGGGATGGGAGGAAGGTGGGGACGGCTGATGAGATGCTAAGAGCAAAGGGGGAACTGCGAGTAGCTGCATAAGGGGTCTGCCCTTGCTTTCTCTGTGTACAGATGCCTCCCATATGGCTCCTTGCAATTCAGAGCAATTTTAGCACCTATGCTCCCATCCCTGTCTTACATCAGTATCCTTGAAGACTGTTTGCTTGTTAAATGTTTACTTCTGTGGATCTGCATAAGCTTTGAATAGCATTTATATTGTGTCTTTCATCAATAAAGCACTTGACAAATGCTCGAATAAACCCCAAAATAACATCACTTTCACTGAAAAGAGAAAATTTGAAAGTGTAAATTAATTTTAAAAAAAAAAAAAAAAAAGGAAAAGAGAGTGAGGAGAAATGACCTACAAAAGCTCCCAAATGAAATTCATGTCAGAGTCAGGACCTGCAGTTCCTTTCTTTGCTGCTCTGTACAGCTCCCCAAGCACACTTTCACAACGACAAGACACCCCAGCGCTATTCAATGTTCATATTGCTTTGGCTGAGTTTCTCACTGCAGGAACTGACAATTCATGATTTTTTAAAGAAATGTGATGGGGGGCACTATGAGTTCTAGTATAACCCCATCAAAAAAGAAGACTTCCACTGGTACTAAGGTTAAAGACTTTGTCTGATATCTTCAAAACCAGCTAATCACGGAGCGGCTAAAATGAATTTACCTTGGTTTTGTACTCCAAGTACAATAATTTGTGGCAAGAGGGTTTTATGTCCTCTTCACTGCGAACAGTGCAGCAAAGCAACTCTTTTAAGCAGCTTGTAGTGACATAAATGGGCAAGAAATGTCTCCATTCTGGCATTCTTGGGCATTTTTTTTAATGACAGTCTAAAATGCCAAGTGAATTGTTTCAATTTCACAGCCATTAGCAGAAGAAAAGACCAAGTAGGTCAAGACTGTCACGTTAGAAGCACTTAAATAAATAATAGTAATAGTCTGACACCCGACCAAAGGAGGATTTTTCCCTTTAGCACATCTACTAGTTCTTTGTTGAGTCTGGTTTGAACATGCTATAATTAAAACACAGTGCAGCCTGAAGTCAGTGAAGTTACAGCAAGGGAAATTTGCCCATTATTTTCCAAGCAGATAATCATCAGTTATCATTAGTCAACCTATTCCAGCAATAGGCAATATAGATGGATTACTTTTAGATCATGTACATGCATTTGCTCTTTTTATTTCTACAGAAGCAAAAAAGAAACTAAATTCTATGAACTGCTAGAGTCAAATTTCAGTCGTGTGCAGGACAGCAAAGCAAAGCTTTGTAAAAGCTGATACGTTGGCATAAGGGGACTTTCTTCTGGAAAAATCTAAACTTTTTGCTGATAACAACATGACAGCACCCCCTTAATTTAATTCAGGCCTCTACAGAAACTAAGACTACACAGGCTCATCAAGAGAATATACAAGATACACTGAACTAGCAATAAAAAGATAAATGTGACTCTACATCTAGGCTTTTTCACACACTATTATATCTTTCAGCTGTCATCATTAACTGGAATTCTAGAAATGTCTTGTTGTTCTGTTGCCTTTGAAAAATGGATACAGTGATTAGGATAGATTTTATTTGGATATGCTGAAAAAAATTTCCCTGACAGGTATATGCTGCTTTCAGTATGTTTCTGCAACATGTGTTCATCATTATAATGATTGAATCTGAAAATTTACACATCTCTAGAGGAAAAAAAAGCTAAAATCTGTAAATTGTTTTCCCAGCGCAATTAGAATGAAAGTCAAAACTGGAAGACTAGTGGCAAGAGAGCTTTACATATTTGTATAAAAGATGAACCCTTTTGGCTGTTCACTGTTTATCAGAAAAGGAAATAGAGACACAGCACTGCAACCTAAGAAAGCTGATAACGAGTTTTAGTTCACAATATCTCGTGGCTCTTGTAAAAATAACAACAGCAACAACAAAACTAAGGTAGGACAGCGTGGCAACAACAAGCTATCCAGTAGATGTTAAGATGGTATTGTTGGTATTAAAGGATAGCTATCCTTTGCAAATTGACTGATGTAACTGTGTCAAGTGACAGCCAACTTTGTACTGCTTTCCTTGACATATAAAAGGCAATGACTCAGTGACTGTCACTTAATGTGCATCTGTTTTGAATGAATAGTAACATTCATCCACTTCATAATAGGGATCCCGTTGTGAATAATATAATAAACATGTGCAAGATAAAACCCATCAGAAGTGAACATGTCAGTCAGTCAGTGATAAATATGCTGATTTGCTGATTCCTTCCCACCTCCACCCAAAACAAAATAAAGCACATATAAAAAAAATGAAAAAGTTCCCACACCAGGTAACAGATTTTAAGATCACAATAAAACACACAAAGAGCCATTTCCCGCTGAGACAAAATAAACGCTTTTCCTGTGTTAATCTACAACGTGGTATCAGTGTTCATGGAATCACAGAATGGTTTGGGTTGGAAGGGATCTCAAAGATCACCTAGTTCCATCCCCCCTGCCATGGGCAGGGACACCCTCCACTAGACCAGGTTGCCCAAAACTTCATCCAACCTGGCCTTGAACATTTCCGGTGATGATTGTCTGGTCTTTAGGGCAGGGTGCCATAAGAAGTCATGACAACTGCACAGCGCTTAATAAAACCCAAATTGGACGAACCTAGTCATTGGTAGGGAATTCCACCTGAAAAATTGTTCTGGTTTTAGCTGAGAGGGTTAATTTTCTTCATAGTAGCTAGTATGGGGCTATGTTTTGGATTTGTGCTGGAAGCAGTGTTGATAATACAGAGATGTTTNAGTGAGCAAGCAGCTGTGTGGTGCTCAGCTGCCGGCTGGGGTAAAACCATGACAAAAATGCATTGGAGCAGTTTTATTTTCTTTTAGTTAAAAATCTAACTTTTTAAATATAGTCTGTAACTAACAATTGTGGTATTGGGTTGATGCGTGCTGCATGCAAAGGTTCCAGAAGAAGAGAGATTAATGGCATGGAAATTGAATAGAAGCCACAACACTATCACTCTTTCTGATGCCAAACAGTGGCACTTGACTGCATGGATGGGATTCGGTTGCATAAATGTAGGCAGCCAATGTTAGCTGAATCATCCTACTATCTTCTAACATCCATGCCGGGCTGGCAGGCATGACTGGCAGATCAATGCTCTCCTGAGCTTCAGCTGCTGCTCTGGAAGGGCATGTGTCCCCCACAGGGCTTGCACCATATCTGCTAGCCCAGGTTTAGATACAGCATTTCAAATGGCACTAGATGTCTGTGTTTAGGCAACTGGCTCCATCTTTGCTGCCTAAAATGGGCTCCTACAACTGCAAACTATCAGAAAGCTACGGAGTCCTGAGCCCACAAGTTTCTTTTAACATTCCACTCATCTGAGCTCTTTGCACACCCGTATGTAAGACAGTGTTATTTTACTGCAGTATTACAGGACTACTGCTAGAGATACAGCTGAAGTCCTAAAGTAGTTTTGCTATGTATGACCTTTCATTGTAAAATAGCTCTGACGAGACGTACCCCTGACTAAGCAGGATGATATAATGTAGCCTATCCATTACTGACAGGCATGAATCTGTTAAACTTTAGTCACATGAACTTAATGAATCCATTTTCTTCCTGTTTTAACAGTTGGCAGAATATGGGTCTAAACTGCTAGGTATTATGCTCCCCTGTGGTACCTTCCTTCCCCATTCCCAGGATTGCACGGTGAAGTCACCATGAAAAATAATCCATCATATTTAAAGGGGAACTAGAGAATTGAATAGCAGCAGGCACCTGATTCTTCATCACTGGATGGTAGCAAAAGCTAGGTGCTTTTTCAAAGGTTGACACTGGTTTTTTGCTCCCCACAGCAATTCTGGGGCATTATATTTGCTCCCGCCCTTTGCAAGAGTAATTACCTTCAAGCACTGCTGCTTGTGTGTTATACTTTCTGCCTGCTGCCCCACGGTTTCACCCATGAAAGCCTTAATTTGGCACTTTAAGCATTCATATATCGCTTTACATCTTCAAAGCAGTGTACATGCGTTAATTAAATTACATGCCTATGCGATAACAAAGAACAAGATACAAAAGCATTTTAAGAACACAGACAGACAATCAAGTTCTAGCACAACAGGAATAAATTAATAATGGCCTTTTATAATGACTGAAATGCATAGCTTTGTTTTTGCTGCAAGCAATAAGCCAAATAAAATTATTATGAATGGAAATGTAACAGCTTTCATGTCCAAAGGCTAGTGGACCTGCAAGCCTAGAGACCAAGGTATATGGCACTTGAAAAAAAAAGAAAAAAAGGAGAGCCTAAGCTCCCAAATGAAAAATCATTTAATTCAGGTCCTGGGCTCCAAATAAAAGATTATTTTTTTATGTATGGAAAAGATCTTTTTGGCACAGATGGGTACATTTACCACACATGAAAACACAGATGGAAAAGGCAGTATTTTCATATATGGAGACATCTTTCTGTAGAGTCTTGGGGTCACTTTTGACCACGCAATAGCTCCACAAAGTGATTTAGAAAAGGTATAAATGTCTCATGGCCACTGGGACATCTCCAAATGCAAGTCCTCCAACCTTCCAGTTAGTTGCTACCTAGACAGGGAGGTACACATAGTCCTTCGGCTTTTTAGCAATTCATGTTCCCACACACAAAGTTCCTTCGGTACCGAAGGTCTGCTTTTGAGCATGCCCAGCAAAACTTAGCCTTGACCATGTTGAAGAGTTTTCTGCCTACCTCCCTTCCAAGCTTTATAGGGATCTACAAGCTCTACCAGGAGCACTGCTTCAGATTTAGGAGATTTTAATTCAATTTCTACCCCTGGCTAAGAAAACCTGAACCTATTCCAAAAATTGATTTGGATGGTGACTTCATACTAGACTTTGGGAACATAAAAGTGTAATGGCATCTCTTTCTTTTCCTGTACTGCAGTTGTAAAGGCCTGAACTACTCTTAGTCTTTCAAAGACATTCTGTCGAACTCACAGGGAGGATAAAGACCTGGGCATCCTCCACAGCAGGAAGCAGCTCTGGGAGGCCCAGGGCAGCTTGTTAAATGCAAACAAGGCTTAAACCATCTTTTATTTACCAGATGTAGACAATATAATTGTACTAACTATCTGAGTTTTCCAGTAAGTATCTTTGACAGTCAGCATGCTGGATTTGGTGCAACCCCTGCTTAATTGATTGTTCCTCTGCATTGTCTAAGGGACCTAATGTGGGTGATGCAAACTCCACTGGGTGGATGCATACGTACAGGTTAGTTGAGTCAACAATCAGCCATTTCAATAACAGGGAAACAGCTCCATCAGAGATTTTTTACAAACCAATTATAAGCTATAATTCCTCTTTCTGGTTTCTGTAATTGGGACTTTTTGTAGCTAAGACATCTGGTTTTGCTGAGGCTGACCTATATAATTCATACATTGCCACTTGTGAGTAATACAAGGACCCAAATCTAGGTCATTAAAATTTTTCGAATAGTCCACGCTATTCGCTATATAGAACTCCTTCATTCATATCAGAAAATTAGTTTTGACTCATGGGAAAACAGTCTGTTGTTAGTCTTTTTAAATTGATTTCATTATCCCCACAAAAATGGAAAATGAGGAGCTGAGAGATTATTCACATTGATGTCCATTTCAGTTTGCAAAACTAGTGTGTGTCTGTGTGGTGGGTGTGTGTGTGCGTGCATGCATCTACGTGTGTAAGAGAGAGAGAGAAAAGGAAAGAAAAAATATTTTCTTTCTTGCCTCCTCTTCTTTTAGAAATATTTATTTGTTGTGTGAAGTCAAAAATGCATAAAGCAAAAATAAACCCCTCCAGGATACCTGTGATTTCCCAGCATTTTTTCCAGATTTTGAGTAGGAAGTCTAATCTCTTTAAGATGAACTAATTGCAACTCTTTTTTTTTACCTTGGAAAGAAGTAGGGACAGGAGATAAAAAGTAAAAAAAAGGACAATGGCATGGGCTGAGCTATGTCATTCTTTCCTTGTACTGATCAATATGTGAAGCTCATTGTAGTACACTTCCAGCTTTGCCTTTGAAACACAGATCAAGCTGGGTCAATGAGACAATCCTTTTATATTAAACCTTCTTTCTTCTGTAGTCTACGGACAACTTGCGAACTGAGTCTTCTGCTGGATAACTACAACAGCACCTGCTTTCAAATGAGGCTTGCTCATAAGCAGTTCTTTGTGCCTTTTTTTTTCTTTTTTTTTTTTTTTTTTGTGCTACTCACTGACTGCCATCAGCGACTTAACAAGAGCAGCATATTTTAAAGCCTTTGATCCTAAGAGCTCTTACTCATGCAAGTTGTCCTTAGTCACACCAGAAGTCTCACTGAAGTACTGGATAAGAAAAATTAAATAGCATTACGTGTATAAATGTATGAAGCACAAGAGAATATAGCATCCCACAATCAGAGCTACTTTTTTTCAAGGACAATTATGTTTGGGGGAGAGAATAAAACAATTTGGAAACAGAAAAGTATAATTCGGGAATATTTCATGGGCAAACACTTCATATTCAGTTTCAGAGCAAGGGGTTTAGAGGACAACCTTTGCTAAAGGAAGGTTTCTGAAAGTTTATATGTGTGTATATATATATATATATATCTCAAAGTTTCTGAAAAAAAGTCACTAATTCTTCAATGCCTTTATTACAACTGGCCTGCACTCATATACTATATCCAATATAATCAGGAAGGCAATTCAGTTTTCACATCTTACCTTTGGTGTGCCTACAGGATACTCAATGCCTAGCTTTGACAACACCAGCGACAAGTCTCATCGTCTTACAGTAGTGATACTGGCTGCAGCACACCAGAGACTCTCTCTGCAGGTGCAGCAAACACCATATACCTTTTTGCTCTTCTGCCTTGCGCTGGTTGACACAATTGTTGTCAGTACCTACACTCAGTTAGCTGGGTTCGTCTGACTGAGAGGCATGAAGATTTTTCTGTCTGTCTCCATTGGTACAAGTGAGTCAGGTACAATCTCATTCAGGGAAACAGATTTACAGCTGAAAAAAAAAAAAAA
>VXBL01008578.1:97344-149678 GCA_013400195.1 Aramus guarauna
AAAAAAAGACAACATGGGAGATCATAATACCCAAATTGTTACAAAAAATTCACTGAAGAAATGGGAATTATATTTATATTTTCTTCCATTTTTATATTAAGTCATTTCAATCTTCTCCCTCCCCTGAAAATCTACACAATCAATAGTGTATCCAAACAGCTGACTATTGACAATGGACCTGTTTGTGGAGTTCAAAGATATATCATTCACTAGCACCCTAAAATAGCCCCATACTGATAAATCATGTCTGGATAGACATCACTGGAAGCGTTACTGTCAGAGACATCACAGTGACATCGATTGCACATTTTCATCTAATATCTGCTGAAAGTATCTACCAGAGGGTAAGAAACAGCTCTTCTCCCACAGTGAATACCATAGCCCTTTAAAAACCTACTAATGTAAGTGTAATGAAATGAACTATAAAGATATCATTTCAAAACAAATTGGTTTCTTGTTTGCTAGCATAGCTTAAGGTGTGGGAACATATATTTTGTAATATATTCTATAATACTGAAATTCTCGTGAAGAAATTCAAAGTACAAAATTTCCTCTCAGTTATAAAAAGCAGTACTCCATAGGCAGGAGTTAAAAACTGTTTTTCAGAAGTAAGCCCTATCTAAGCCCTATAAAGAGCAGGTGACCTAAGGAAAGATCCAAGCTTCACTAGGCCAGAAATTGAGTGCCACCACTGCAGCCCTTTATAAAGAGCATTATGCAGGGGCTGGGTAGATGGAGTTCTGGCTCCCATTCCAAGAGATGCCTACGCCTCCTATCAGATATCTGCTTAATATAAAACGCAAAAGTTCAAACTGTTAGTGTGTGAAAATGTAGTCTGAGAACTGCAATAGTTAGGCACCTTTTTGGAACTTTCCAATAGCACCTTGATGGAGTGGTAAACAAATATAAACAAACCATAATTATGAAAGATTGAGCTGACAGAGTCCTAAATTTATGTGAGAACTTAATTTTTCTGCTGAGTTAATATTTTTGAGTATTAGTGTAGGACCTACATAAGGTTCATGAGTTTTCTCATACATGTCTTAAATTAATCAATTTTAGCCCACAACTGCTGTCAATAACTGTGGGCTTTCATGCCTTTAGAAAATAATTAAAAGCTTTAAATCAACATTTTGGTGCTACAGGCAAATTATTATTTCAAGTACTAACATAATTATTTTATGTTTCAGCATCCTCATGCTAAGAAACATCAAAACCAAAAAATATAACCTCTGTTTTAAATGGGATCTCTCAGCTCCAGGTCTGCAATGGAGTTTTCAGTTTAGCACATGCTACATCTGCAAACATAAGGATATAATCTCCCCATATTAACAAAGACCACAAAACATATGAGCCTTCCTAAAAATTCTAATAGCACCCATAGAGTCACTCCTCTATCTAGTACCCACACACATCCCAAAAATAACAAGTCATACCCCTGCTTTGAGATGTGAGCATTTATTGTTGAAGTGAATAATCTCTTGATTGAAGCAACACATAATCTCTTGATTGAAGCTTAAGACTGTTCTAGATAAAATGGTACCCTAGATAGGGCTCGAATGCCTAGACATCAGCTGCCATGCCTCTTGAAATGCCTTCCTGCTGTAACCAGGAAGGTGACAAGAAGCGAGCAGAGGTAACATAGGACCTGCCAGAGGTCCATGCCCATGAGGAGTCCAGAAGTGGCCAAGAAGTTTCTGGAGTGGCACTACTTATCTCTGTTTAGGCATTTGAATTGAGCCTGCATGCCTAGTTACCAAAGAAAAAACATGCTGCCTAAAAATGCCAGTTTTTTCCCTTTCACAGCTCTAGCAATCCAACTCTGAATTTGGATTGAATTCTGTATTTCTACCAAGAATGAGCATGGCTCCCATCATATTATCCCTTCTCTGTGAGACTTGACGCTGCTGTCTCTGCCTTCCTTCTCCTCCGGATGCCGGGTTATTAATTTAGTGGCCTTGTAACACAATAGACTGCAACAAAAGCAGTGTAAACCACATCCTAAACCAAAAGTTAATGCAATACCCATAGTTGTAGTCTGTTCTTTCTAATATATATGGCATCGTCTTGTTCTTCCTTTCCTTTTTCTTCTCATAATTGTGCTTGTTAACTTCATGGTATAAGAATGCCAATTCTTCCAAAAATTCAGGCCACAGAGACTTCATTCACACATGTGTTTGTAAACAAAGATGCAGAAATCCCGTAAGGTTTTAGTCAGTCTTGGCAACACACACACACATATATATATATACACGCACATATATATATCTCTACATAACAGAGGAACTATTGTGCAGTTTCCCTGTTTTGTGTTTTATTGGCTAGCATTACGAAAATTGATGAGCTAAAGAAACAAAGCTATTCTAAAGGCAGATTAACCAGGAATACTGGTGAAAGCATTGTCTCCTAAGATTCAAAGTGAAGTAAAGAAAAATGCTGTAATTACAAGTAACACAGTCCTTTGAGATTCCAGCAACGTTAAAAATCAAGTGATTACCATTTAACTGCTTTCAATCAACTTTGATGTAATAACTTAACATGAGGGACTCAGAAAAACAGCAGTTAAGAAAAGCAGAGAATTATGTGGATAATAACCCCTTCGTTACAAAAGTGATTTTTACGCTTGAAAGATGATTGATTGACAGCCTCAAATGAAGTCCTCTGTGTAGCAGCAGAGAAAGTTCATTGCGGCCAGCACTGAAACAAATACTCTCCCTGCGTCACTAGTGCCTTAGGTCAGGTTGCAAGGTTATCTGTAGGCAGGCTGGATGCACAGACTTACAGGGGGAAGTTCAGCTTGTGAAAGTAGCCAAACTCTAAGAAGAGAGAGAAGATAGCGGTGGTAGGGATATTAGCTTATTTGGATATTAAATGAAACAAATTTAAAATGACCCTATATAACTAGCTATGTGCTTAATTAACATTCACATCATTATTTTGCAGGACACTGCAAATACAGTTCTGGTCCTTCAAACATATCGTTTTCAGGCTGTGGAGACTGCAAATTTCACTAAGCTGTCAAATATCTGAAGACAGCCCAGAGCCTGTGTAGGGCAGTTGAGTGCAGGGTATGTGTCCTATATGTAACTTGATCTATACGCACGTAGTTAGCAAATGGAAAGAAAGATTTGATCATCGCAGCAGTGAGAAAAAACAGAATGTGATATTATTATTTTCCTGCTATTATTTATTATTAATGACTTGATTCCTCTGAGAGGGGTTGACATCAATGTCAGTTGCCAGTTCTTGACACTTCTAAGGAACAGGCCCATTATTAATTAATTATTATTATTGTATTACTGCACCAGCTGTGTGATAGGTGATTTACAGACATATTCAGGCAAGGTCCCTACATGAAATGTTTAAAATCTAAAACATGGAAATTACAAACAGCATTACAGACAAACGAGTGTGGGAGAGAGACAAAATGACAGCAGTGATTACGTTTGTTGGAGGGTCACTGAGCAAAACCCTGGGCTCAGCGGAGTCCATGGGAACTTTGCTTTTGAACTTACAGGCTCAGAGTTTTGCTGCTTAGTTTTGCTTCACAGAGAGCTCTGTTCTTGCTGGTTTGGGGGCAGGCTGGCGGGGGGGGGGGGNAAGCTTCAGATGCCATTGCAGCATCAGCTCAATTAAAGGTCAGTGCAATGAGATATAACATCAAGGCACCTGGGTCACAGGCATAGTTTTGGCAGAAATGAACTTTTGGAAAGACGTTAAGATGAAGAAGTAGTTGGCAGTTGATTAGTGGAATACCCAAATAATTATGTCCAGTGAATGTGCCATTTTTGCCCTCTGTCCGGCCCTCAGTAGCTAAAAGGAACAAATTATTCTTCATGGTTATGTCCACTTCCTAAAATAGATGGAGCTGTTTTTCTCTCACTTATATGTATTTTAACTCAGTGCAAACTCAATGATTTCAGTGAACTTATATGTTTGACTACATGAGAAAAATGTTATCTCTGGGTCAATCCAACCCAACTGAGGCTCCGAAGTGAAGAGCAGCTTTGCCCAAGGCACTCTCTGTAGTAACGGTGGAGGGACAATGACCTCCAGAGGATAATTCTTCTCGCTTAAGAGCTGAATTGCCCTCTGGAGGTTTCTGTCTTTCTCCGTTGACTACAGACTTTAGGATGACCAGATTCATAACTCCAGCATCTCAACAAGATATCTAAATTTAGTAGATGAAATCCACACCTCTATGACTATGCATAATTTAAATCTACACTCCCCTGTAGCTCTGCTACAGATCAAGTAATTGCTGAGACCTAAGTGACAGCAAAAGATAGTCAATAGATAGGAAGAACATTAAGGACTGCTTGGATTACTTGCACTTTGTGGGGCTCCTCATGAGTGCTTTCTGCCTGTTGACATTTCACTTATACTGTTCTTAAATGTCAGAACCTGACTGGACTTGTCTCTTCATGAGACACATATAGCCAAGGTTTGTATCCTGCACCATGCTTATTTATTTACAGCCTATTTTGAAAAAAGATTAGTTCAGTCAATCAAGGATTTTAATACATTTATATGGTGCAATGGTGTATAAGTTTATTGACTATGATTTCATGATGTGGAATAGGGAGAAAGCTATCTGGGATAAATGTATTGTTATTTTATATGAAATTCATGATGCTATTAAGTTTTTGGTCTCGTATACTGTGGAGTGTAGCATTTCAGAGATAAACTATCTTGATGTTTTCATTTCAAAGACAGGTAATAAGTGGAATACAACAATTTCCTGGAAACCCCAGACAGGAATAATCTGCTTTATGCAACCAGTCACCATCCTGAGGCTCTTAAAAGAGTTTTACTTTATAGCCATTTTGAGAACCTGTAGGATTTGCACTCATGGCAGCTGACTGTATGGTAAAGATGGATTATCTGGTTAATAAATACAGGGAGTGGGACTAAAAAAGAGGAGTATATCATGAAAGCAAATGGCACTTACGTTAAAGGAGAACAGTAGGGAATTGCTGTAGATGGAAGCAGATAAAAATAAGGAATTTTACTTTTCGATGTTGCTTTATGGATCCTTCTGTCTGAGACAGTCTATAATGACACCACTCAGTCTTCCTTCTCTGCCGGCATGATCCTTTACTCCCATAATCTCACAGAGGAGGAGAGCATGTCTTGGCTTCCGTGCTGAGTGCCTTTGCCTCATTGTGCATGCCTCTTATGGATGGGTACATGGATCCAGTGTCTTTTGTCCATGCTCCAAACTGGCAGGATGCCGTGAGAGATATAAGCATGTTAGGACTGCACTGTGTCCAAATGACTATGCTCCATCAATACATCCACAGGAACAGTGTCATTTTAGCATTGCTATCTGTTTCTGGACTGAGACAGTATTACATTAAACCAGTTCAAATGATGAAAAGAGATATTCATGTCTACCTACGTCTAACTTCTACAGACATGTAATTGTACCCATTTTTTTGTCTTAAGCTGTGTATTTTTCACGCTTCAGATCTGTTCTGTGCTTGTAGAGTGCCTAGCACTGGGCACACCGGTCTATAAAGCAAGCTTCTGGGAAATAATCCAATGCTAGTAACAATAAAGAAGAAATTAGTCAGTAAAGAATGGTTTAAATAAAGGGAAATGTGAAATATAAGTCTAATTACTTGGTCATTCAGTCCCCAACATGGATATGACTTTGAGATATACTTCTACATCCTCCTTTATTTAAAATACACATAACACCACCAGTTTCTGAGATACTGGTTTAAATTAGTCTCAGCTAAACCATTAGAAATCCATAGTAATGCCACCAAAATCACTATCAAAAGCCTCCTGATTTACCTTGACATAACAGGAAGCAGAATTAGATTGAAATTCCATTTGGAAATACTGTATTGATTATCACCATTTCAGTTTTTGGTTACAGTAACATAAATCTGAGATAATCGCAGTGTAAATGAGCTCAGGATTTGGTTTTTTGACAAGTTTTTTTTCTGCCATGGGGTTACATAATAGTAAAGGGAGAGACAACGATAACTCCAGAGAAGAATTTACCTCAGAAGAGGACTAAATCAACCTTAAGAGGTATTTACCTACCTTCACAGGCTACGCAGTTGTTTAAGAGCAACTTCATTTCCATCTTGCAGACCTTTGGGTTCTTCTCCAAAAGTTCTTCCTCTTTTCACACTCTATGACCCCATGGTAAAGCTCATCAGTCCACAGAATTCTTCAGTGAATTTGCCCAGAAATATATCTGAACAATGTTTTTGCATGAGAGGTATAGACAGGCAGAGATGACTTTCCATGTGTAGAAAATTCCATCTCAGGATCACTATTAGGATCTGCAAACACACAAATCCTAGGGAATAGCTGGAAAAGGACTTCAGACATACTAGAAGAGAAAATATAAAATTATTATTTACTATATAAATATAAATATGTAAGAGAAACCAAAAAGACTGTCTTTCAAAAGATTGCACATTGGATTCTGCTAAGCATCTTTTCCTTTTCTCTTGGCTTTGCAGGGACCGGGGATGCCTCAGCAGTCTAGTTCTGCAATAATTCTAGAACAATTACTTATTTCTTCCAGAACAGAGTATCTCTGTCTCACCAAGTGATCTAGTAGGCAGAAGTGGCTTTTGCAGTTCAGAAATTAATACAAACTTCAGTGGTCAAAACTTCCCACCTGTATTTTCTGCACAGATAAAATACAGGTTAGAATTTTTACTCCCTCTAGAAACTGTTCCAACAACCTTTCTGCAGGAAGATGCACTTATGATTCTCAGTATGGAAAATGTGTTTCTTACCATCTGTTCCATATTTATAATTCTTTAGTTTATATTAAAGGAAACGGTAAACTACAGGGACATTATGCATGCAATTGAGGTTTTTATAAGATTCAATAAATTCCCTCTTAACAATCAGTTTTAAGACTACATAAATTCTAATCTTTCACCTGCTCTACATTTTACTTTCTCAGTTCCTCAATCAGTTTTTGTTGCTCTGTTCTCTACTTTAGGATCAGACATCAGTTTTATGACAAGGTAACAGGCTAAACTCCCTTTCCTAAGAGAGTTTGTGTGGAAGAATTGTAACACCTAATCAAAACTAAAGCCACTGGCAAATTGAAGAATAGGAAAGAATATTCTAGAAGAAATAAACTTTAAATGTTTTGTTTTTTCTTGCCAAATTTTCGTTTCATTGACACCACAGAGCTCATTCCCAGAGCTTGTAAGAAACAAAGGCGATGATGACTTACATTTAGACAATGGTCAGAAAATATCATCATCTCTGTTTTACCCAAAACTTAAGTTCTGCGAGCATAGGTCAAGAGCATGGGTGATTCAGATTCAGCTCCCTTCTAAGTGGACTAGAAACACCATAATCTACCATCCATGAGGCTGGACAAATACTGGGCTGCCTTGTTGTCCTTGCGGAGCCAAGTAAGATTACTCTGGAGTAGGGACTGTAACCCCACTCCTCTCAGGTCTCTTCCTCTACTGGCAATTATACCAAATAACTGGTGATGCATTTTACAGAGGGTTGCATTATGTCTTCAGTACCCGGCAACTAAGATCTGTCCCTGATTCAGAATCCCTTCCTGAAGTAAGTAGGGAGAAGATCTGAATCAGGCTTTTCCACAGGCAAGTCCTTGACTGCTAGGGTGAAGCATTCTTTGAAACTAAGTTTCCTCTTTCCCTCTTATTAGTGCTCTTCTACTTCATATACCACATATAAACACTTACTGAGACAAATAGCAAAGCAATGAGTCGGGATCTCCAGCCAGAGAGCAGCTCACCAGCAGAGGAGAGAGGTTCCAATCCCTTCCCCAGCCTGTATTTAATTATTTTTACAGGATGAAACATCAGGAAATCCCTACTAGAGTGGCATTTAAGGACTTCTGATAAGGGTACAAATCTTTCAGATAGAAGAAGGAACTGATAACACTTTCTTCCACATTTCAACCAACTGCTCTGACTCCTGCACTACTGGTAAATGAGAATAACTCATTTGAAATTTTGAAACATTTTCCTAAGCAAAAAGAGCTTCACAAGTTGGCTGTGCCATTAGGACAACAAGAACCACATCCCTTACTGAATTTTCTGTCTGCTAGAAAAGTGGTGACCTAAATAAAACCTATCTGAGAATTAGTATTACTCACAACAGTGATGTTCTTTTGCTTCGGGTTCTTGTTTAAAAGTGGTTCTGTGCCTCATCTGATCATATACCATTTTCATCACGTTTCTATGTAATTTGTAAATCCACATAAAGTTTCTCCTCTTGATCTCCATTTGAAGAATCCCTCTGACTTCACTCGATGTTCCTCAGATTTATGACAGATTATGACTCACTGCTCTTCCTGTCATCTAGGAAGACAAGTGAAAAGGGTTAGTTTCAAATTAGCATTTGGAGTCATTCAGCTTCATTCTTTTTCTAGTGACACATTCCTCGGCCTCTGGAAAGTATACTGAGATTCCCCATGAAAAAAGCTTTGTATCCAAGGAGAGCCTCATTGACACTAATAATGATGTCCTTTGGCACAGTCTTCAACTTGCACTGATTTTGGGGCAAGCTTATGGCCTAAGTTACTGTAGCAAATGGAGAAGCTCCATATTTACATCATCACAAATGAGAGCAGGATCAGTTCTTACACATTTTTATGTTTTCATTTCCCTGTAGCTGTGCTGTCACTACTGTCTTTCTCATTCGAGCACACAAATAAAAAGAAAAAAGGACTAATGTCTATATTGTACAAGAAAATTTCTGTGGAAGGTATGTAGGCAAAGAACACAGAAGAGGTGCACATCTGTTTTCTTGCAGGTTATCAAAGTACATAGGGACTTTAACATACATCTTCAGAAAATAAAGGTTTTAAAGAAAGAATGACAATTTCTAAGGAGCACTAGGTGTTGATTCCAACTAGTTTATATTCTCAGAAATATTGAACATTAATAAAAATACTGTTCCTTAATAAATCAAAAGTACTGCATTCATTGCAAATCAAAGCTAGCTCGTAACTGACACATATTTTAACTACACAGGGGTTTCTGACTGCAGAAAAGGTTCTGTTAGTGGTTGAAAGCACAACATGGACAAGGAATGGTTCTGAGTCTATTGTTTTCTTGGAAATTTCTAGAAATAAAATCTGAGGAGATTAACATAAATTCTCCTAAGATATTTTTACTAAATAAAAGAACTGTCTTCATTTTTCGTAAAAAAAGAGGAGATTTGAATATATTAATTTGCTGGAAACATCAATTAACTATTTAGGTTAACGCTCCACCTGTGTAAGCACACAGGATGTAATTCTGGAAAGGCAAAATGAGCCTTTTCGTGGGGTCTTTGAAGGAAACAGAGGGAGACGAGGGAAAGCAAGTGACAGTTCTGCTAGTATTCTCCCAGTAAGTTTTCCCAAAACAAGGCCAGTGAGCTGAGGGGTTCGTTTGTGTTTCACTGCTCTCTTGGACCTCACCTGAGACATTCATGTGCTGGACGTTACATTGTGCCGCGGTGACCAGAAGCACCGAAGCAGCTCAACAGACCCCAGGAGGAAAGTCATGGCATTTGTCCTTTCATATGTGGACACTTGAGTCACAACACAGACAGGGGCCAACCAATTAGCACGTTTAGTTTATGTTGATACCTGTAGTTCCTAAATATCTTCAAATCCCAACCTAAACTGTGAGTCCCTCCCAGGAGCTATTACAGGGACACGCGCACGCACCTCCTTCCTCCTTGATAAAAACAAAGGCGGTTTTCTGTCCTCTGCTTGCCTTGGGTAAAGAGCACCCTCAAAAATTTTCCATCGGTGTTGTGAGAGCTCCCTCTCCTGTTACAAAGGGCTCTGTCAGCTGCTTTAAAGTCTCAGTTTTGGTTTACGGTACTGAATCGCAGCTGAGCTGGCAGGCAGGCAGAGAAGGAGACAGTGCTGGGATCAGCTACAGAAGTGGTCGCCCAGAAAACTGTCATGCAAAGGAATGTCCCTGATGATGGTGGCCGAAGGATGACTTTAGCTCCCTGTCTTTCCTTGATTCTTCTTTTATTTCTTTGGTCAAATTCTGTTCTGAGGTTCATCACTGGCTTTGGTCAGGTAGTAAGTGCAAGGCAAAATTTAGGCCTTTTAGAAAAAGCCCTGGAAGCAAGAATGAACAGCTCATATTGTTAGAGACTTCATCCATTGTAAGGTGTGGCTGATGGCAGGGCTAGATGTAAAGAGGTAGAGTAGGGTTTTAGTCTGTTTACTGCCAGATTTTTATTCAATAATCTGGTATTGCCTATTTTATTTCATTATCTGATACCAAAATAGACACCATTGCACAGTGACCTTCACAATGACACAAAAAAACACAAACCATGCACGCAGACAAGGGAAACACAGCTTCCATCTTGGCCAGCCATTATGCATTTGCTCTCACAGGAAAAGGAAGTAGGGACCCCATTATCCCTAAACAGCCCCTTCCTCCCCAAAACACATGTGATTTTATGTTCTGAATGTCAGCTTTTCCGGTGTGTACAGATGGAACCAGGAGCCCATGACTGAAATATCAGCTCCAGAAAGTCTCCTTCAGCTTAGCAGACAGAACTTGAAATCAAAAGCACCTGCAATAAGATGGCACTGCAAGAGGAATGATCTTCCATACAGGCAGTTCTCCAACTGGTTTAAATGGGCTGTCAAAATTAATTAGGCACCAAAATGCAAGTAAACAGCCCATGTGATTATCAAGCATCCCTCTACCTTTATTTATTATTGATTTCAACTTTCAGCCCTACTGTCAGAATGAGACTTTGGTATCTTCAGTGGCCTTTTGGACATATCTAAGTGCTAGAGGTAAGATGATACTGAGAACTTCTGTCATTCTTTTCAGGGGCAGGGAGAAGCAGGTGGGCTTGAACTGCTTCAGCTCAGGAAGTGAGTTGAATCTGCATCTTCTGTGCACGTTTTCAAAGAAAGCAGCAGCCACCACTCTGCTTTTGTCATATATATCTTTTAAGCAAGCCATAAGCAGTTTCTAAGAGCACCTGATCAGGCAGAGTCCCTTGGTGGGGGGGACAACTGTCTGTGTGGACTTAGGTGAGAACTAAGCACTTTTCATCCATCCTCTCCAGACTGAGCACTTCTGGACAGGCACAGAAGTAGAACATGATCTTCTCAGGAAGTGTAAAGATTAAAAATTGAGGCACCTCTAGAGGCAGTTGTGAGGCTTTTCAAAGTTTAGATGAGAGCTGAGCAGGGATTTTCAGGTTGCACATTTTGATGTCTGAATTATTCCCAGTTCTCCTTGGAAGTGCCTGTGTCTTTTAGATTTGCAGGATGTAAAAGCAGGGAACTTCATTGCCCATGGTGGGACTTCATAACTAAGCACCTGTCTAAATACTTTAAAAAATGTGATTCATAGGTCATGACCGATACTATTCCACCCATTTCTTCTCTCCTACACAAAGCTTGCAATTAACTGGCAAGTAATGAGGATTATAAAACCTGTTTCTGCTGGTTTTGAAGGGTTTTTTTAGAGGCAGTCCCTCAGTAGGGAGCATTTTGGTAATCTAATCCATATGTTTGTGGAGACAAAATAAACAAGCACATTTGGAAGATGTAGGCTACCTTTGCCTTATGTTTCCCTTTGTGGGGAAAAAATAATAAGATGACAACTTTTCTCCCACCTGATCATTTTTGTGGCTAATTGTCAGGTTAAATTGAGGTTGTTCTGTCTTTTCCAGATAGTTGAAATAACAGCACAGTTCCTTACCCACAGCAGTTAATTATCAAACACAACCAGTTGCAAAGCTATTAAATAATTATAACACATTTTACAACTGCTAAAAAATGTATATTAATTTTATACGGTGATATTATCATATCCCTTCTTAATATTCCTCAATAGTTTAGTAGAATGACTTATGACAATTATGTACAATAAACAGCTTTTATTACTGTTTTAACATAATTTTGCACTATATTTTCTCCATGCTAAATCACAGCTTCAGAGGAATCAGGGTGAAACATTAAAATGCCAGTCATCTAAAGGGGCAATGATGGGGAGTGTACTTAGTGGTAGTAAAGCTGGACTGATTGATCTCTGGGGATAGTTCTTTCTTCACTCAAGATGCTCTGTAGGCCTTGAGAAGCACCCTTAAGGAGCTGAGGATAAATTCTTGGTGCAAGCAAATTGAGCAGGGTGGGGAAAATACTAACATAGATCAAAGTCATTGCTTTAAAGTCACTCTACACAACACTATGGAATCTGATCTCTCAGCACCAATTTCCCCAGCATTGTGGGATCCCTAGAGCATGCAGGTGGATTTTAGACTTTTGAACCTTTTTCTCTGCTTATGCTGTACTTTCTCAACTGCAGAACATCAATCCTGAGTTCCAGTTTTCTATCGCCTTTTTATCCCATGGCACCAAGCAAGACATTCAACCTGTCAGCAACTTGTTGGCAACAGCAAGCCTTGTTCTGAGGACTTGCAGCAGTTAGCATGAGTTGGGTAGGTAGCAAAGCTGTTGGCATAAACCCATGAACTTTAACTGATTTTCTGTTTCAGAAGTAGATGAACCCCCTTGTTTTTGTGTGCTCAAGGAAAATAAAAAGGCAAGCTGCACAAACAACCTGTTGAAAATCAAGAAGATTCAGAGTTGTCCAGAAGTTTCTCAAATAGTACCAACAGTGTCTACAGCAAGTCAGAAAAAGACAGTGGGATTTGTAGGGATGAGTCATCAGGGAGGTATTTTCTGTCCAGTCCTGTAACTAGGGAAAATAAAGAATTTACTGAGACTCCAGGGGCACAGACCCCAGAGGAAACCCAGGAAAAAGAAGAACCTGAGAGACTTCTGGGGAACCCTAGGGATGCCACGGCCTGGCCCCAGGACCATGTACCACACAGCTGGGACCATTGCACGACCCACATGGCATTTGTCTCACCCTGCTTCATTGATCCCATGAAGCAAGGAAGTCATGCAATTCATAAAAATGCATTTATTTGTGATTAAAAATCAGTCTCTGTACTGTCATTTGGTCTTTAACTGACAGGGCTCATTGGAAAAATGTGTGTAGCAGTGCATAAGCCCTACATACTGCTGGTTAAAACCACATTTCTATAAATTCACACTTCAGAAGCATCCAGAAACTCGGGAGAAAGGGTAGATATAATAACAAATTTGTATAACATCATCAGCTGGGATTTAGTCATATTCTACATGCTGATAAGTATCAATAAATGAAAAAGGAGAAATCCACTGTAATGTTAAATCATGAACAAACAAAGTATTATTAAGGTCTCAAATGCAGGAGCCTAAGATCCTTGACCACAGTGGCCACCATTAGTTAAGGAGTTTATCAACGATGGGAAAAAAAGAAAAGGAACAGCAAATAAAATAATAGGATTCTCTAGAAATGTAATAAGATTCTATAGGAGTTGTTCTGAAACATCTATCATTTAATAATGATAATCAATAATTAAATTAATTACTCCTTATTTTGAATTGACTATTTCAGGAATATAATAGTCTGATAAATGTCTACTGTCTGATTAAAAAACAGTGTTAAATTCAGACTTTTTCCTACAGGAACAGCTGAGTGATTCTCCACACATCTTACAAAGAAAAATCAGAAAGGCTGTTGTAGGAGCCTGTGAACTACATCTGTATGGTACTAAACATCAGATATCCATTGGTACATAGAAAAATGCTTAGTCGGACAATTCTGCATTTGGTCATTCCAGATATATGCCACTACCATAGAAACAGATGTCTGCACAATGCAGTATTGAAATAAGTCAATGTAGACCAGAGCTGTGATTTCTACAGAGGGTGAATTTCTCTCAAAGGTTCAAGTCATCCTCCAGCTTGCAACATTGATCTCAATCTTTAGGGAAATATTTGGGCTTGGTGGAAAGAGATGGGATTATTCAGTAGGGATCAGCTGAAACTGTTCCAGGCGAGAGATCTGGGATGGCGACTGAGTGCTGGCTCTATGGTCACCCCCAAGTTGTTAATTTGTCCATTTGCTCTGTTTGGTAGCCCTCCAACTAGGACTTTCCAAGGAGCCTATGAAGGGGGTTAATGCTAAGCAGTGTGAGTGGGAAGCAGTAAGTGTCAATTGACCTCGGAGGTCTGGGTTTCCTTCAGTTAGTAATGTTGCCATAGCCCAAATGTCCTTCCTTGTTGGTGAATTTTTTAGATATCTCATATAGGCTGGGGATGTTTACTTTCTTGTCATACTCTCCTCAATACCTACAAGAAACAGTGTATTTTGAGCTCACTTTCACTAGCTGTACCTACAAAACTGTGCTGATCTCTCTAGATGCTCCAGTTAGACACTCAAATGACATCTTCTACAGATGGGATGCCCACACAGTTACTCCAAGGCTGATGGGTACCTCCCCATGGACACTTCCAAGTGTCCTTGGACAGGCACTTACAGTGTTGCCATGCTGGCTGCCCAGCTTCCAAGAGGTGATTCCTTACAGCTTTGCCTGAGAAAACAGCGGGAAGACAAGCTGTTCAGACAGCCAGCAAGGCTCAGCAGAAGGGCATCTATTGCACCCTTGGGTGGCCTGGCAATTACACTCACAGTCTACCCCCACCACATGCAAGAGGCCTGCAAAGAGACGTCCGAAAGCTGACAGCCAGTTCCCCACGGTGAGGAAGTTGGACCAATCTGTCAAATGACTGATATGCATCTATTAAACTGTCTTTTGTAACTCCCAGTAAGATAGACTAACAAGATAACACTTTGAATAATGCATCTCAGGATAGGAAAATTATGAAACACAGATGCCTCACTGTCTTACAATCATATGTCATTCTTCTGTCCTACATTATCTGCCTTTGACAAGTTGACTGGTAGTGAGAGGATAGTTACATGGGTTCTTTGTTTCCTCACCTGCTTTTTCTCAGTCTGAGATTGAGCATTAACATGGGTTTCAATCAATTTTGCAAGTTATTGAATCTGTTTACCCCTGCAGCAGGCGCATGCCAGAGAAGTGGTGGATTGACCAAACCTAGCTCTTCTGCTTAGAGACTTGGTACACCTGTGGTATGTAGTAGGATCCTTTTCAAGGATAATCTTGACATCTGATCTCTGATGTAATTAGCACAATTGCAAATTTTCACAAGGGANNNNGAAGGGAAGGGAAGGGAAGGGAAGGGAAGGGAAGGGAAGGGAAGGGAAGGGAAGGGAATGAGGATCCTGACAGGAGGGAGTAAGACAAATATCAGTATCATAATCCTGAAATTCAGGAGAAAACACTTTGTCCTGTTCAGAAATCTGCTTGGATTAATCCCATGGATGATCATCCTGTAGAGAAGAGGGATCCAGAAAAGCTGTCTGATTTTCAGGTATCATTCCTGCAAGTGCAAGAATGGTCAATACTGATGAGCATAAAATCAAGTAAAAGCAGCAGGTGGCCTGCATGAATGAACAAGGAGCCGCTGACAAAATTCAGACATATAGAGGAAACACACAAGAGGTGAAAGCAGGGACAAGTGACTCAGAAGGCATTTAGAGACACTGTCCAATCATGAATCTTGGGAAGGTGATGGAGCAAATAATTCCAGAAACCATTTCCAAAAATATTAAGGTGATTTGGAGTAATCATCATGGATTTATGAAGGGTAATTAATGTCTGACTAACTTGATAGCCTTCTACAATGAAATTACTAATTTCGTAGATGAGGCGAGAGCAGAAGTTGGTGTTTATCTTGACTTCAGCANATGTCCTTCCTTGTTGGTGAATTTTTTAGATATCTCATATAGGCTGGGGATGTTTACTTTCTTGTCATACTCTCCTCAATACCTACAAGAAACAGTGTATTTTGAGCTCACTTTCACTAGCTGTACCTACAAAACTGTGCTGATCTCTCTAGATGCTCCAGTTAGACACTCAAATGACATCTTCTACAGATGGGATGCCCACACAGTTACTCCAAGGCTGATGGGTACCTCCCCATGGACACTTCCAAGTGTCCTTGGACAGGCACTTACAGTGTTGCCATGCTGGCTGCCCAGCTTCCAAGAGGTGATTCCTTACAGCTTTGCCTGAGAAAACAGCGGGAAGACAAGCTGTTCAGACAGCCAGCAAGGCTCAGCAGAAGGGCATCTATTGCACCCTTGGGTGGCCTGGCAATTACACTCACAGTCTACCCCCACCACATGCAAGAGGCCTGCAAAGAGACGTCCGAAAGCTGACAGCCAGTTCCCCACGGTGAGGAAGTTGGACCAATCTGTCAAATGACTGATATGCATCTATTAAACTGTCTTTTGTAACTCCCAGTAAGATAGACTAACAAGATAACACTCTGAATAATGCATCTCAGGATAGGAAAATTATGAAACACAGATGCCTCACTGTCTTACAATCATATGTCATTCTTCTGTCCTACATTATCTGCCTTTGACAAGTTGACTGGTAGTGAGAGGATAGTTACATGGGTTCTTTGTTTCCTCACCTGCTTTTTCTCAGTCTGAGATTGAGCATTAACATGGGTTTCAATCAATTTTGCAAGTTATTGAATCTGTTTACCCCTGCAGCAGGCGCATGCCAGAGAAGTGGTGGATTGACCAAACCTAGCTCTTCTGCTTAGAGACTTGGTACACCTGTGGTATGTAGTAGGATCCTTTTCAAGGATAATCTTGACATCTGATCTCTGATGTAATTAGCACAATTGCAAATTTTCACAAGGGAGTCTCTGTTCTTGTCAAAATCTTTACCATAACAACCTTTGAATTACAATACAGCGGTAAGTGTACTACAGTGTTCAGCAGAGGAAAAGATACAGTAGGAACATCTCTAAATGAAATTAATTAGAATGGTTAATGTTCGTGAAGCACTTTGAAGATGGAAAGAGCTATAGTAGTGTTAAATTATAATCATTAGCATGCCAGATCCTGAAGGTCTTATTCATTTATTACCCATTTGTTACACAGGCTAAACTTCCATTCACTTCAGTTGAAGATTTATCTGAATGAGATATGACTACAGATTTCAAAATTCATAAAATAATAATAGTAAATATGGATTAATACACCAATCAGTATGTAAAAAGTCTGTGCTCATAGCCCCTGGTACTCAAGTCTGCTTAGGAAAGATTCACTTGGAAAATTCCTTGGACCAAATAGCTCCATTGTTCGTTTAATTTGCAAAAATGAGTAATATAAGCAAAACAACAAAACTGTGTTCTATGTTGGATTAAATATAGCAGCTCTGCATCAGGGAAGGGAAGGGAAGGGAAGGGAAGGGAAGGGAATGAGGATCCTGACAGGAGGGAGTAAGACAAATATCAGTATCATAATCCTGAAATTCAGGAGAAAACACTTTGTCCTGTTCAGAAATCTGCTTGGATTAATCCCATGGATGATCATCCTGTAGAGAAGAGGGATCCAGAAGAGCTGTCTGATTTTCAGGTATCATTCCTGCAAGTGCAAGAATGGTCAATACTGATGAGCATAAAATCAAGTAAAAGCAGCAGGTGGCCTGCATGAATGAACAAGGAGCCGCTGACAAAATTCAGACATATAGAGGAAACACACAAGAGGTGAAAGCAGGGACAAGTGACTCAGAAGGCATTTAGAGACACTGTCCAATCATGAATCTTGGGAAGGTGATGGAGCAAATAATTCCAGAAACCATTTCCAAAAATATTAAGGTGATTTGGAGTAATCATCATGGATTTATGAAGGGTAATTAATGTCTGACTAACTTGATAGCCTTCTACAATGAAATTACTAATTTCGTAGATGAGGCGAGAGCAGAAGTTGCTGTTTATCTTGACTTCAGCAAGGCATTCAACACTACTTTTCATAATATCATCATTGATAAACTAATGAAGCACAGGCTAGAAAAATGGACAGTGAGGTAGACTGAAAACTGGCTGAACTACCTGTTTCAAAGTGCTGTGATGACTGGCAGGTCATCAGCAGGTCAAGGGGGATGATCCTTCCCCTCTACTCATAGCACTGGTGAGACACATTTGGAATGCTGGGTGCAGTCCTGGGCTCCCCAGCATAAGCCAGGCATGGACATACTGGAGAAAGTCCAGCAAAAGTCACAAAAATGACTAAGGGTCTGGGACATCTCTGATTCCAAAATAGGCCAAGAGAGATGGGACTGTTCAACCTGGACAAGAGAAGGCTCTGGGGGGATCTTATCAATGCATATAAATACCTGGAGGGAAGGTGTAAAGACAGAGCCAGAGTCTTGTCAATGGTGCCCGGTTGACAGGACAAAAAGGAATGAGCAAAAACTGAAATACAGGAAAGTCTATCTGAACCCAAGAAAAAAACATTTTTGTTGTGAGGATGATCAAATACTGGCACAGGTACCCAGAAAGGTTGTGGAATCCCCATCTGCAGAAAAGGAAAAGGAACTGGTGGGAACAGGCTGCCCCTTGCAGTTAGCTGTGATACTATATAAGAATTCGCACATTTAGTTTTAGAAAAATCAAATGCTTTGTGAAAGATTACCAAAGTGACAACCACAGAAGGTGTGATTTTACTTGTACCTTCCTCTCCAAGAGTAATCATTTACTACCTCTGCCTCTCTTCCCTTGTATCTCCTTATTCTCGTCAGTGCTTCAGATTATTCTGGTCAAAGAATGGTGACAGAATCCAAGATCAGCAATAATGTACATTGCATATTGCCCCTCTAACACCCCAAATCAACACTGAAGAAAGTTCATTTATAGGTGAGATGGGTTCACCTGTGTTACCTCAGTATTTCTCTGCAGTGCAAAGGTAGTACCCATAACTGGTAGTCATTTGAAAATGGTTTACTTATGGGGGGAAAAAAAAAAAAAAAAACAACACAGATCCTGCTCACTTTAGTCATGCAATTAATTCCTAGTGAAGCTAGCAAAGCACCTTTGGAAAGGCAGTCAGAGAGATTTTAACTCACATCTTGTAAACCTCCTTTTTTCCTTGATGATACGGTTTCTGCAAATAGTACACATCCCACCCAAAATTTCTTTGGTGAGCAACAGCCCACAGGGAGCACACATCGAGTTGTGAGTAACAGCAATGTCCAGCTTCTCCAGCTCTTGCTGATAGCTCAGCAGCTCTAGTACTCCAAGGGTTTGTCAAGCAGTAAACAGAAGCTGCAGCTGGCCAGGATGCTAGGAGAAGAAAACATAAATTTAGAACAAGGTATTTTTTTGTTCTTGCTTAGAGTCATGTTAACAGTGAAGAACCGTGTGACAGAGATGGGATTGCCTATGAGTAGAAGCTATGTGCAGACTTCCTACAGAGAATTTAAAATGTTGGTTAGCAGTGTCAACATATTTTGGCTGCATGCAAGTCCTTGCATATTATCATAGTGCCAGGAAAGTACACAGCACCTCTGAGTCAAATAAAAGTTCTGGTTCCTGCACGTAATCTGCATTTAGGCAGAAGATAATAACTCAAAGAGTGGGGAAGAGCAGATAATCATTCCCCCAATAGTATCACATGACAACTTGAGTTGACTTTAACTCTGTTGTGGCTCTGTACACATATATAGCAAAACTGTCTTGTAAGCACATTGCAAACCCAAATTCCTGGAGAACTGAATAACTTCAGCGCAGCGTGCTGTTGTAAGCCTCTTTGTGAGTCCTGGTAGAGCACGTAAGTGCTTTGATCATGTAGGTATCCCACTCTGGGCATTTAAATTACACCATCTCATGTAGATACTTAAGTGAGACTTGTGAAGTCTCTACACAGCCAACGGAGAGACACTGACTCCTAACTCAGGCTCTTGTCTCCTGCCTCTTCACTGACTGTGCAGTAAACCTGAGCTCCTGCAGTGGGATTTATCTCACCTAATTTTAGCAGTCCAAATGTTTAGCTCTTGGCTGAGCTAGTCTCCAAGCTGCTTCTACATTCAATGGAGAGAGATGGGTATTGCCAGGTAAATGTTAGTGTTCTTAGACACTTATCTTGAGGTGGGATGGCTTGTTTTCTCTCAGGGGGTCCCAGACAATACATTATAGCAGTGGCACATGTGAATACCTCAGAAGAGATGCTTGTGATCTACTATTATATGACATAAAGTGATCCATAAGAACTTAAAAAGGTGGTAATCATTAAGCAGTGTAAAAATTGATTTGTAACCCCCAAATCTCCAGCACGTTTCTAACTACCTTCAGCAACAGGAAAGAATCATCAATACTGGAATTAGATGTCTATTTTATTCTAATATACAATTAAAGCTCTTGGAGGAATAAACATTCTGAAAATCATGGTACTGAATTCAGTGGTATAATACAGATGAGGGTTCAAAGATATTTCAAAGATATTTCAAAGACTATTAGCAACTTCTCTTATCTGTACCCCACTGACAGTACTCTATTAAATTAAGAAGGAGGTTTCATTTGAGAGAGGAAGAGTAGTCCATCTGAGGCTACAACCAATAATAATTTACTGAGGGAAAAACTTGGCAAATTGTAACATTTGTGAAATATTATGAAGATACTTTGCTGGGAAATGTTAAACTTTTCCAATAAGCTAAACTGGCAAAAAGGGACTGAAAATACACACATTGATATATCTCTCTTTAATAATTTAATATAAAAAGAGAATACAATGAAATGAACTGTCAAGTATAAAAATCCTTTTAGTATTCTCTTTTCATGTTCAAAATCTTTGTTGTGTTTGAGCATCCATAATTGCTTTGCGTCAAGTTCCCTAAGACATTTCCGTCTGTCTTTCAGAAAACTTGAAAACGTTCTTTTGTACTTTCGGCTTTAGTAGAAATCAGACATTTCTTTCAGCCAGCAAGGTTATTTCTGGTGATTGTTTATCCTCTGCCTCTCTGTTGTGATCACTGGGACCATCTTTGACTTCAGCATGATACATGTATATTACTGTTTGCACCATCACTCACAGTTCATAACTTGGGATAATCCAGAAGGGCATTGCATGCATCGTTCCTTCTGTTTAGCCATTGAAATAACTTTACTCAGAATCAAAAAGCTGAATGAAACAGCTGAGCCCAGCAAACAGAGCAGCTAACATGGGAGTATCTGAAGGGTTAGCTGCAGACCCTGTGCTCAGAGGTAGTGCAGTTGCAGGAGGTGAGCTGAGAGAGCATTTGCACGCACGTGCGTGTGTGCATTATCTATTCAAGTTTTGTCCTTTGGGAAGGCTGTGGGGACAGTCTCTCGATCTCCTATCAGGCCCACTGATTGGCTTGTTGGTACTTTTGTGAGACCCATCTGGCCGTGACTAGCAGGTCTTTGATCAGAATCAGTGCTTGAAATCATCAAGTAGCTAATCCCTCCCAGATTACTGAGGGAATGAGACTCTGCAGTGAGAATTTATATATAAATAATTTGCCTGGTGTGCTTGGGAACCAGGCAGATGAAGGAGGAACAGAAAGAAAGACAGTGACTTCACATAACATACAGGAGGGATATTTGGAAAAAAACACATCTGGAAAACATCACTGTTGCAGATTCAGGGCAGCGGGGACCCATCACTAAGGAAGAAGTTATGTGACAGATCAGGGTCTGTAGTACAAGAGACAAGGGTATCGTTTTATGCACCTGCTCAAATTGCACAAAATACTCATGTCTGAGCCACTGACAAAGCCCTGTGCAAGTGATCTTGAAGGTTCATGGATCAATTTTCCAGCCAATATAGTGTGAGGTGGGGCACAAGCCACTGACAGCTCCCACCATCATATCACACTTCAGAACAGCATCAACAGCTCCTTAAAACACTGCTTGTCCTATATAAGGGAAAAAAAGCTGAGAAGTTGACATCTCAACATGACTGATATATATCAGAGATCTGTCAGTACAAAAACTACCTTGGAATTTAAAAAAAAAAATATATATATTTATATATACTGACAATTTCCTAACTCAAAAAATAGTGTCATGGAAAGATAAATTTGATTTCATCTTAGCAGATAAAAGGCCACTGATCTAAGAACTAAAAACAAAGATTTTTTAGGAGCAAGTTATCATGACTTAATTACATTCATTATGTGCAGACAGAAAAAAAAACTCAAATCAGTAATAAATATGGCTGGTGATTTAAAAGAGACAGGTTCATAAAGCTGAAAACAACTATAAGCTGATAGAACTGGAGAAAGGTATGAATAATTTGAGAGAACTGATTAAATATTTTATTTGATGGCCAAAAAGCTACCATCCCACAGCTGAAAAATCAGGTGACATTAGTTATAAAACAACATGACTTTAGCAGAGAGAACAAAAGCACCTGCAAAAGCTAAAATATATTTGTGATCTGTGTGTGTGCGCAAGAGTGGGGGGGCTAATGATAAAAAAGGCAACATGAAAGAAATGGATATAAATTTGGAAGCTAGAAAGTTTGGGAAACTGATTAAGGAAAGAAAAAAAAAAAGAATCAAGTAAAAAGCAAGGGATGTTACAGTTGTAGGTAATAAAAAATCCAAATGTAAGGAAAACTGCCAGAGGTGCTGGTTTTTTTCCTAAATGAATAAGGTAGGGCTGTCAATAATAATGCAGAAAAGACAAAAGCATCCAAAAAAAATTTCTGGTTTTTATTTGGAAAAAGGATGATATATTCAAATTACATTAAAATGATGAGTACGTTCACTTTAATAAAGAATTTTTCAGGGGCTTTCTTTACATACAAAGAACTATAACAAAGAACAATAAGATCTTTATTATTTTTGCCTAGAAATAAAGTGGGGTTTGAATGTGATTTAATCTGAGTTACCTGAATCTATATTTAGAAATGTTATAAACAAGTCATTTGTTAGCCAGAGGGGTCCAGAGGAAACATTAGGCTAGGAGTCTACATTTTTTAAAGAAGTCACTTTAAACTCCTAAAGTCGCTTCAAACTCCTAAAGCACTGAACAGATTTACTTCTTCATCTTGAAATGCCGATGCTTTCTTCAGTAGAATGCCTGCTATTTGTTAGGCACTTCACAAAGTCTCGTATAAATTCTTTCTGAGCATCTGATGAGATGTTGTGTTTTTGGCAAGACAGGATGTCAGCGCCTGCTGCTTTTGAAGGCAGACTTTTTGTGGAAGGTTGTATATAAATACATATTAAGGAAGAATGTTTTAACATAACATTTGAGACATAAATATTCATTTCCTGCTGCAAACTATAGATGAACAAGGTATTCTAATTCCTTCTGATTCTTCAGCACTTATTTTTGGAATGTTTGCTACTTCTCCCGTCTGTTGCTCCTTGATCCCACGTTTTCTGTACAAAGCAAAATACCTCCTTCATTGCATGTTTCCTGGATTTGGGGAAGGAAAATATGCAATGGTGAAGCTGACCAGAGTAGTGACCGCTATTCTCCGGTGCCCAATATATGAAGCTTGCTGAGAATGGGACATTTTATGGTTCCTCTCCCTGCCAGCCTGAAATCCTTCCTGAATTCCCGTAGTTTATAAAAGCCAACAAGAGAACAAACACACAAAACCCTTCATCAGACAAGGACCAGTTCCTTTAAGGGTTTATTTGTGCAAGGTGGGCAGGGTGGTGTGACTGGCTGTCTGCCAAACATCTTACCTCAAGTGTCGCACACGGCACTGCAGTACTGATGCTCGATAGCGTACACAGCAGAGGTCAATGAGGTTGATGTACTCAAAAGCAAGCCCGAGCAGAGGCCGTACAACCAGACATAAGGCTAAGCTCTAAGCACAAGCCGCTGCATCAATTTGAGGTAAATATCAAGGTCTCTGTTCATTCCAGCTGGCAAGAAAATGGTGTTTTCTGTGGGAGCATGTTATGTCTCTTATCCAACCCACGTGGACATTTTCAGTTTTTATCTAATTAAGAAAATCAAAATTGAAACCTTTTTCTTCCTATATTTAATATTTGAAACACAGACAAAAAGGGTATTTTCTTACACATAAGCAAAGGAAGCAAATATTTGCCTCCAAATTTTTCATCTGAAAGAAAACATGCAACAGCATTTTTACGTGTTAATAAAAGCAACTCCTTCTGCCGGTTATTATCCTCCTTTCTCACTCATGCGTATTACTGTGATCCAAGCAGAGAACGATCAGGCTTTCAGCCCTTCCTTAGCATGCAAATAAAGCATCGACTTATGCGTTACCCCTTGCATCTGAAAGCAACTTGTGTGTCGCAGCATTACCTCTTTCAGAAAAAAGGGAGTCTTCCCCTATTCCTTCAGCACAGCTAGGCAACATTTTCCATCCCTGATGTGCAGGACTAAACCCAATCCAAAAGGCAATAAAACTGAGACAGAAGAGCAGGTGAAGATAAGGAAGCAAATGAAAATAGACAGTTATTTTATTGATATGTGTTTCAAAAAGGAGGAATTACAGCATTTCCGCCCAGGTGTACACTCAAAATCAGATATGAAGGGCTATCTGATTACCTCCTAAAGTGTTGCCTGGGAGAATCAAGCACAGGCCAGGGAACAGATGCTCTGCATAGGCAAATCACTGTATGCTTTTACACCAGCTGAAAGACCGGTCCTTCCCCATCCCATCTGTCAAATATGAATAGATGCAAAACAGGTGACTGCACTCCTCCAGAGCAGGTACATGCCCTTTCTCCCAGCACTTTTTTTTTATGTCCCCAGTGAGTTTCAGTACTCAGTTTAGCTCTTTTCCAACTTCATTTCATAGAGAACAGAAGACGGTTTTTGGCAGTGACACTTAGCTGAACTCTGCTTTGTGTGCAGTTAGATTTAGTTCTAACACTTCTGAATGTCGTTGCCCGCATTGTTGCTTTTGTCCAAAACGCTCTTTTTGTTGGTCGGTTTTGTATTGATATCACAGTTAAGCCATTCAGCATGGTATTTTCTCCACAGAGTGAAAAGTGTGTGAAAGCAGTTGAAGGTCACACGTATTATAACAAAACAAAAGAAAGAAATAATAGGGCATCCATTCTGAAGTCCTCAGACATCCAACATATTATTGCCTCAGTGATTTCAGGGCGGATAAGAAGAGTTGCAGAGGGAAGGAGGTATCTTAATCCAGCTGCTCCTTTCAGCATACACAATGAGAGGGATGCAGGGGTCCTGTTCCCCAGCCTCTTCCTGCCACTCCATGTCGCACACCCGGAGCAGTGTCTAGAGAATACACCTCTCTGCCAGCCTACCATGGAGACAAATGTTCGGTTTGTGGGTATCTGCAGCGGCACCCCTGCTAGAGGTCTCGCTCAGAGGGACTGAACTCCTCAGCTCATCTGCTCTCGAGCCAAGCTCTGGGTATTGCAGCCCTCGAGTCTCATTTTAACTGTACAAATGTTCTTACCTGGGGCCTGTGACTGGAGCCAAATTAAGTGGCTGAACAACCAGATTCCCCCAGTAAAGATACAGCTTTTTCCTCCACCCCAGCAAACAAAGTGCCTGTGAGGAGGGCATAAAACAGAAAAGAAAGGGAGTAGAGGTGTATCTTATGACAGTTCCTTCTCTCTCCAGGTCCCTAATACCCTAGTCAGAAAAACAGCCTGCATTGTTTGAGGTGAAATTAATTTACTTCTGTGTGGGTCTTCCCAGCCTGTCAGTGTACCCAAACGCTTTCCTTTTTCTTAGCAGTTTTCAGGTTTTAGCCCTTCTTTATTGTTGTATTTATCCTTCAGTAGGACAGCTCACACTGATTTGGAAGCAGACATTTAACACCTTTGAAGCTGTGAGCAACGCAACTTTATAAACATTGTCTTTTAATTATAGTCGTTTCTGTTCTGCACCTAGCCACCAGCACTGCTACAGGAACATACAGGGATGCTGTGCTACAAGTCAGGCAGCGCAGAGCCTGCTGAGGTCTGGTTGTTTGGCGTGGTGGGTACTCCATCCAAAGCAGGTGTGCAAAACCCCTAGGCATCTCTAAAAGGTACTGGGATCTCAAGCTGTAAGAGATAAGAAGTGCTCACGTGGTTCAGAAGCCCTCCTGCAGCATAACCCTCCAGTTCAAAACAGAAGGGGAACTGAGGGTTGAGCCCACCTTTGCTCCACCTGGCACAGGGAGGGGGCACAACTTGTCAGCAACTACTACGCATTCAGTAGCAATCTGTTCCCAAACAGCCCTTGCTTTCTGAGTCCTTGTCTGAGTTTGCATCTCTCGTGGACATCATTTTGTTCCTCTGCCTGAAAGTCTGAACACTGGCAACAAAGCCCTAACTAAATGTCCAAACATTTATCACAGTCATTAACCCCAGATTTTTTTTTTTTCCCCAGGCCAGACATTCCCTCAGATGAGGAATATGATTCCCTCAGAGTATAAAACACAATGCAGATCCATGAGCTAGCTTGCTGTCCAGAAGAATTAAAGCCATTTTACTTCCCTATTTAAAGAGTATTATATATATTACATCAGCCCAGTGCTCTACCCAGGCTAATAAACCCAGCTCTGCGTTGAAGGTAATAAACCCACTGGCTGGACTGCAGCCAGTCTCGTATTGTAGCTAACGTGAAAGAGGTACCAAAGCTAGCTAGTGACAGAACAGACTGAGTAAATATTTGGGTGCTTAGCCTCTATTGAACTCTACGCTGCTGGAGCTCCATTGCTCTCAACACCTGAGCTAGCGAGTTTAAAGCTTACTCAGGCATGCATTATCAGCTACTGTGGGGGAATATTAATTGTGACCTGGTGCAAAGCAGGAGAGAATAAGATTCTCCTCCTTTTTACCTCCCAGAAGTGGATTTATATATGAGACCATATGTCTGAGTATATATGGTCTTGCTGTCAGGGCTGGCTAGCAGAGTGGCTTTGTTCTTCCACGCGGAGCCCTAAATCATCAATCTCGAGTCCATAGAAAGAGAGTATTTCAAACAGGGAGTGTCAATACTAATATCTCATTTCATTGTTTCTAATCAGCTAAAATTATTCGGCTGGGGCAAATTCTGTTCTCTATTATCCTGGTGCAATTCATTGATTTCACAATGGTCAAGTGTAATTGTGTGCAGAATTTGGCTATTAATGTAATTTTAATAAAAGTTTCTTCATGTATATTTCATAAATCTATTATTTTGCAGAGAGAGTTTTCTAATCAGAGAGAAGATATCTCTAGAGATTGTTGCTCATTTGGTAAGGTAGGCAATAGGTAATAAATACCACTGCATTAGAAATGTAAGTGAAAGTGAAAATTGGAAGTTGCTTTAAGATGAGAGTAGATTAAATATGGTGCATTTGCTTAAGTATCTTTATAATGTAACTTGGCTTTTCATCTTGATCTTTGGTTAAAATGACTTTCTCCGGATTTAACTCTTCATACGTGCTAGAATATCTCTGCACAATTGGAATAAACAAGACTCTTAAATTAAATGCATATTGTGCCAAAACCTTCCCTCAGCAATATCTATGCATAGGAATTCATAACAGGATTTAAAATCAGAGCTGAAGGTCACCTCTTTTGTATCACAGGCCATTACATTTCTCCCCTGTAAGTAAATCCGGCAACTTTACTCAAATTAAAACATTTCAGCCCCCTTGAGACCTAACTGTTAAGTGCTTCAGACCAAGGTCAGCTGAAACACTGCTACCACAAATGCCCACAGCCTTTGCAATACTAGATAACAAAGAGGTGCAGTATTCTCGTGTAGCGGCAAAATCCCAGAGTCCCTGATGCTCTGCATTAGGGAGAAGCCACCTTCGCCTCTGAGCAAGTGAACACGGCATAGTGGGCAAGGACCAAACCGTGAGGGTCATCTGTGCAACATAGGAGCCATGTCCAGTTCTGCCCTGGGGGAAAGTTCTCCTGACCTTGAAGACAAAAATCTGTTTGCTTGTCATCTCTGTCTTAACACAGGGCTGCAAGTGTTAGTGGGAAAGCCTAGCTGCTGCTCCCTATGGAATGACTGGGGGATTTCTCCATGCTTCGTGGTATCTGTCTAGTCCGATGTTCTCCCCAAGTGCTAGCGATCTGTGGAACGAGTCCAGTGGTCTTGATTCCCTGTGTGTAGTTAGAAATTGCCCTAATCTTATTTAAAACTCATTGCTACAAAGTTACATTTTGTTATTTATGGATGAGCTCTTCTGAATTTGGCATTCAGATGCAATGCTTCATTTGGTGTGGGTCAACAAGACTGAGCCCTTCTCTAACACTCCCATCCACCTATTAGAACTCCCTTCTGTAGAGAAGTAACTAAATCCAGGGAAAAGTAAATAAATCCACTGATTGCCTCTCAACCACTTTCTCAGTAAATAGAAGAGGGTAAGTTCTGCTGTTCCTCCTGTTAGATTTTCCACATTCTCCTTGAGCTGAGGACATCTTTTCATAGTACCCCTAACAATGCTGTGTACAGAGGAAATATCACTCCACTAGTTCCCCTCAGTTATCCCTTTTTACATATACAAATCCTTCCCCCCCCCCCATAGCATTACATAGTATTCTGTAATTATTCAATTAACCCCTTACACCCACCTCTGACAACTAAGGCTCATGTACCCTCAATGTAATTTATTTTTCAGGAGACAGTGTTTCATCTGATAGGTTTTGCCTGATTTCTGAAAGGCAGGAGTCTAAATCCAGATGTGAAAGAAACAAGGAAAATGGCTTTGAGGATCCCTTTTTGACTGAAAGATTGCAATTACTTTCCTGGAGTTGCCGAGAACTGCAGGAATGACCTTGCTTAGTGTAATTTGGGATGTGAGAGAGGTTCCTCAGCTCAGAAGAGTTTGCTTTCTCTTCAGCTGCTTAGTGTTGCCAAAGGGTTACAAATAAGGGCTGAGGGAAAAAAATGTTTGAATACTGGTGGTGGCAATGCTGAGACATTTAGGGCACTTAAAACTTAGGCACTCTACATTACCCATGTGATAGATATTCAAAACCGTTCTCAGGTATCATCCAGGAAAGCCTGTATGTTTCTGTCCTAGGAAAATGCCAACATGGTTTAGATTATCAAATTGTCATACAAATAGATCAATTAGGAAAACAGAACTTGCATGCTTAGAAAGTGAAGGATATGTAAGCATAAGAGAAACCTTGAAAAAGGGACATTTGTACTGGATCTAGCAGCTTGACTTACCACAATTAGCTTAGCAGAGTAGCATATATCATACAAAATGCCATACTGAAAGGAAAAAAAGTATTCAAATGTGTCATGTACCACACAGAAAGGGTGGAACCAAACTGTGAAGTGCTGTGAGATATAATGTTCAAGGTGCAATACACGATGAGGAAGAATAGAAAGAGATGACAGCAACCAGACAGCAGACCAAAATAAAATAAAATAAAATAACTGACATGCTGTCTTTGATCTTGTTTACACGAGGAAAGCAACCGCACAGTAGAGCTTTCATGGTATCACAGAATCTGCAAGTGTAGGAGAGATTGCTTCAGAGAGAGGGCTTGAACCTGGAAGTTTGCATGCAGCTCTCCCATTAACTTCAGCTGGAGTTCAGTGCACCGAGAGCCAGAAAGATTAGTGTCAAGATAACTCAGTAAGTGGCTTGAGGACAAGACAGACGTATGCAAAGAAAAATACCGCGGATCAATATTATCCTGCACTGTCCTTCTTTACACTGTATTACCTCACAAGCTTCGGAGATAAAGCACATTTTTAATGAAGATTGAGTATTATTTAAGGCTTTAGCATCTTCTGAAAGTAGCCACATCTACGCAAAAGGGTTTTAGGATTGCTAGGGAAGCATCAGCCTAGATCAGCAGAGGAAGGGGAGCAGTAATCTTGTACACGGAAAGAAGAGTGAGCAAGTTTTAGAGGAATCAGCACTGCTACTTGCTTCTCAAAAGAGAAACTCTTTTTCAGAAACTCACTGGTATTAAACAGCTTATTAGCTCTCAAAGTCTTTTACTAGCCAGAGACTTTGCAGCACCTATAAGGGAGGGTGTGGGGGATGGAAGGACAAGCTTTAAAATATACCTTTTCTAATATTTTTCAGCTTCTTCTGCATCTGAGCTAATGACCCACATTTTTGCTAGTGTTGCTGTAAAGGAATGATTCTGTCCAACTAGTTTTTTTTGTTTTTTTTAAATAAGCATCGTACTGGAACCTATGAATAGCTGAGTTATCTGTAAAGCCTATGAGGTAAACCTCATACTCTGCTTAGCTCCTGGTAAAGAAAGCCCCAACTTTGTAATGTCATGTCAATCACTGGACGTTCATAGTTCAAGGCAACAGTTGACTAACATGAAGGACTTCAGAGGAAAATAAAAATGTCCAGAGGTCTACTAAACACGGTCCAGCAGGAAAGATGGAAAGAATTGGGTCCATTTACTCATAAGGACTAAAGGCCACTATTTTCAAACATGTAAAAGTTTGCTGCAAAAAAGGGAAAGGGATAATTTGATGTCTATTGTTCATTATAGATAGGACAAGAGGTTTTAAGTTTAAACTGTTTCACGGAAGATTTAGACCAGACAGTAGGAAAACCGTCCGAATGTTAAGGTTTGGATGAGGTATACAGGGGAGTCTCACCACCAGGCTTTTTAAAAGGAATACGTGAAAGAGAGAAGTGTTTACTCATAGCTGACTCTGCCTTGAGGCTGAGGATGGCTGAAATGGCCTGTCTAGGTCATTCGAGCCTAGATTTATGAGCCAAGCTGCTGCCTCTGAAGTGAAATATGATGTATTTACTTTAAAACTATACTGCAAAGCTTAAGGAGAAAAACTTAACTTCTCTAATTAGAACTGCAGGAGTAGCATGAATAGGAAACATATTTGGAGGTTTGGCCTATGTTAAAACAACTTCTTTAGTGCAACCTTCAAGGGGTATTTTAATGACTATCAATAGTAAATATTTTGGCCACTGTGTCTCTTCTGAATGTGGAAGATGCAGAAAATATCATTCTCCTTGAGCCATTTATGGGGCACTGTTTCATCCCAGTTTACTGGACAGAGGGCCATGTGTTGGCTGTATAGACAGAGGAGTTTATTCGGGTATATTAGTTGATTAGCTTTGAAAAACAGTTCTTTGGAGAGGGGGGGAAAATTGTTCTAAAGCATTTTCCCTTTTTAGAGGGACTTACTGTTCCAAATTGCTTGCAGCTTTTCTCTCCATATAATGATTATGGAGTTAAACATTAGTGAGTCTATATAAGTAGAATAATGACAATAACTAGAGCAAGGAATGAAAATGTTAAACTGACAAATAAAGAGGTCAATTACTGAAACAGATGAGAAGACAGAGGGCAAATTCTAATAGCAAGACATAGCTGGCACAATGATTAGACCACAGGCAAAGCTTACTGAGTTTGGATTCAGAATGCTAAAGCAGCAACAGAGGACTCGCAACACAGAAAGAGCACAAAAAATAACTGGAGGATATATATGAAGGCAGAAGGGAAAACGGTGCAAGTGAAAAATAGTATGAGACAGAAAGTCCAGGAAGGACAAGTTTACCTGAGGATGAGGAACTGAAATGAGTCTCTGCACTTCTGCAGTACCACGCGGTTCTTTCTAAGGCAGGATCCCACTCAGCCCTCCCAGCCGGCCTCTGCTGACCCCAGTCCCCGCAGCGTCAGTGCGGCAGCAGCGTCGTGGCTCCTGGAACTGCCCAGCAAAATTAATCTCTGTGCATCTACGTTTTCTTCAGAGAGGATGACAATTTGCGTGCAGCACACATGTCACTGGCGGGGCTTCCAGACAACCCTCTGGTGTCACTGACAAGCGATGTGGGGATACTACCCCTTTCGAAGGCACAGCCGCAGAGCAGGCAGAGAAAACCAGCTGCTGCTGCTAATAACATGGTGAGGCTCATGCTGTGCAGGGTTGATTGATCCAAATTCAGGTGGTGATGGAGGGCAGCTTCATGGACAAAATCATTCCACGGCCACAAGTGATCGCTGAGTTGTGGTAGCAGGGATAAAGTGAAGTCCTTTGGTTTTATTTAGGTTAGAACAAGCAAGGCCGAGAATGACAGAAGGGCTTGAGTAGGAAGGCAAACCTTGTTAGTTTCTATTTATTTTCAGCACCTAATATCTAATACTTCATAGCTCTTGTGACATTTCAGACACACACGACAATTGCACTAATATCTAAGTCCACAGAAGCAGGCCAATTTACAGCAGCTGAGGAGCTCATTCTTCTAGGGACTACTACCGAGACAAATCATTTTGATTTTTAGGCTTTCCTCCACCAATCAATATTTTTATTGCTTTACTTGAGATAGAAAACAATCATATAACAACAAAAGTTGTTGGGTTTCATTTCGGATTGTTTGGTTTACTTTTTACGGTTTTGTTTTGAGCACAGTGGGGTAGCCTCTTCTCGTAGAAAATATGAAAAAAGGTGAAAAAATTTGTGCTCTGCTTAGAAGGGAAAGGGCTTCAGTGCACTGCAGATAGGCTGAGGCTCCTACTGACTGTTTATTCAGCCTTCAGAGCCTGCCTTCTCATCCGTGCTGCTGTTTACATGTAAGCTCTTCTATTCCTGCACAGTCATATGCTACTGCTGATGAGCCTCATTTCGCTTCCCGCTCCTGCTCTTGATTCATCCCATATAAGAGCTTGTGTTCCAAACCAATTGCATAGATATCGCTGTTACAGATGAAGTTGCTTTCCGTCACACAGTTAATATAAGCCATCCAGCAGAAATAGCAAGCACAGTGGCATGTTCACTGGAGTTACCTGCCCAAATTGCCCTATCCACAAATTCCCGGTTTTGCACTTCATTTGTCGCACGCAGGTGAGGGATGGGAGTGAGAGAAAACTGTACAATCACAGCTCTCTGGCCTGGCGGCCACAACCCAATCTTAAGAATTTTTGTTGAGCTTTTTGTCACCAATCTAAAATTATTCTCTCTATTAAACCTGTTCTTTGAGGAGATTTTCAACATATCCTTAAGGTGTGCAAGGCTTCTTTTTCTGAATATTACTCATTTTGTTATCATCACAGGCATCAATACCTGGTTCTCAGCATTTGAAGGAAGATTTAATTCATTTATCAATTCTACTATTGAATTCTTTGAAAGGGGACAGATCTTTGTGTTCAGAAGCCTAGAAAAATCTTCCCAAGTATTGGTCCATTACTTTTGTAATTTGTGGTAAGAAAAGATTAGCACAGAAGGACAGATTAGTTGCTGGTTGGCAGCTTCTCCAACATTTATAATGGTTAGCTAAACTAGCTTTACCTACGTAGCCTCATGTCCAGAAAAATTGGTTTAAAATTTTGTGCAGTTAAATAATTGTAAACATAATGAGTTGGATCTATTCCTGGTGTTCTTCCTTATTACTTCAATTTACTGGTTCAATTAAAAAAAAATGTGAAAGCTGCAGATGCTTCTGTAAATTTTGCAACAACTTTTTAAAGCCTGGAATATGCCAGTGACGGAGTCCTAGAGAAAAGCTCCCAGGCAGAAGCATCTATACAGAATTAGCAGAAGGACAGTAAGGTACCACAAGACAAATCGCAGTCAAAGAGAGCCCAGAACATCCCTGTGCTGTCTATCAAATACAGGGTTTGCTAATCTCAGTTCTGGTACGAACCCATTGTCTTACCCTGAGCATCTCTCTCCTTCATTTCCCTACCTATAAAATTATAAACTGTCAGGATTAGTTATTGTCTACAGAAGGCCAGTAGTTTACTAAGTGTTTACGCACTTTTCTGTTGAAAAAAAATGAATTAAATTATATTTGTGAAGGACTGAAAAACATTAAGCATTGCAAACATGCTGTTGTTTTGTACTTATTTCTTATGAAATATTTCATCTGCTAAGATATTGCTCTGACAGCTTTAGCCATTCACCAGTTTGATATCCCTTTGTAAGGAATGTGCTATTGACATAGAATCATCATTTTCCCCTTCATAATCATATTTTCATGCTTCATGTCATTCCCACCTGTGGCTTTTTAGTAATTAATGATGTTACAATGCAAATTCTAATCAAGCTGCATATGTATTTTGTTCATTTGTTTCCTTATGGGAAACATTTTAATTTCCCCTGGCCTTTATGCAGCAGCTGCATGTCCTTCTGATTATTTCTTCTGTTGAAAAGTGGTCAAACTGTTGTTCAGGCCAAAAATCAGTCCAGCTATAAGCATGTGAAACTCTTTTGGTCCAGAGTGGCCTAATCCACGTGCCATCTAGCTTTATTAAAAGCTAGGCAAATCATAGGATCCACTTGGCATGCAGTAGCAGCAAGAAAGAGAGAGAGAAATGAGAATTTTGGGGCTACCAAAGCAGACTGACGTAGTGCGTGTTTTGAAGATTACAGCAACTCTAACACACAGAAAACAAACTTTCCTACTACACAATGTTGTTAAGAACATGCCCATAAATATCAGCCCCTTTTTGTCTACATCTATGAACCAGATGAAAGTATTCAAAGTAGAATTTTCTCATTAATGTACAATTAAATGTATTTTGAAAGGAATTTTAATACATATATGGCAACTTGTCTATTATTTTAAACCACTGTTTTGCTGCAGGCAAACAAGAGACAGCCATGCAGCTGAAGCATGGGCCTGGGAATGGGGAGGTATACTAAAATCTGTCATGGGCCTCCCATTTATTTTACCGCAGTCCTGTGAATCTTTCCAGGACTCATTTTAATCTTCTGTAAAATGGAAACAACAGCTCATACACACATTGCCAGGAGTCTGGGAGGTCTGTTTCTTCAAAGCTCTTTGACGATCTCTGATACAAAGCACTAAAACACTCTAACCATTGCTTTTACACGTATCTTCTCTTACACTTCAAAGAGATTTGAAGATGTATCTCCATTCCAGTTTAATGGCCTGTTTCTTTTTTTTTTTTCCTGTAGCTGGGAGTGGTGTTTTAAATTAAGTTCAAAACACTGAGAAAAAAATATCCTCTTTGGCCTTCGTGAGTTGTCCACACTGCTTTTATCTGCTTTCTCACTTTTACCGTTTCCATGTGTGAGGTTTTAGCACAAGGGAAAAAAAATACTTAACAGTTCTTGCAAACTAGTGACCTATCATGGGCTCTTATCTGTTCTGCAGACATTTTGCATCCAGAAGATGGCAATGAAATTAAATCCCTCTAGCTGGGAAACCTCAGGTATTAAATTTAACTGAACAGGAAAAGAGGACTTGTGCAATTCATTCAAGTGGGCTTTTGTTAGTGAATAAACAAATATTTGCAATATTGGTAATGTAGCATTTAATCCTATAGTTTTCTCCCAGAATTGAATTTTACTGTCTTCAGATCTTGATTGTCTATTCAGTTTCAAATGTCATGCTCACTTCTCCACTTAACTCTAGTACTGCACTATGATCACTCCTGGGCACTGAAATAGAAATACTGTAGCTACCTGTCTGTAAGAGCTGCTCCCAACACTTAACAACAAATTTGCCTTGCAGAGCTACCTTAAAGGCTCCTCCTCGTGAAGGTATCAAGATTCAGACCTATTCAGTGTTCATAGCCATCTAAAAGAGGCGGCTCAACCGAGGAGGTTCTTGTCCCATCCTCCTGAAGGCAGTATGGGAATTTTGCCAGATTAGAAATTGAACAGGCATATCCAAGAATATGCTGCTTCATAACCTGGTAAATGCTTTGTTGCTTCTGCAGCCTAGATTTACTGTAGGCGCTGGCAGTCTTTGATTCCTTCACCTCTCCAAAAAGCTTCTGTGTGGTATTTTCACTGTACCCTTTGTTTTAAGGACTTGTTGCAGTCCTCCTTCCTGTATATCAAGGAACTGTAATACTTTCCTTCTAGTGAGTAATGGCTTTTTTATGCTTCCATATTCACTTTTCTGCACCAAGATTCCCCATTCTCCTTCCATGTCCTCATTCATCTCTTCCATCTTCCCCAATTCCAGTGCCTCTGTGGATCTCTTCATCACTCTGCTTCCAGTACATCAGGGACCATTGTGTCTTCTGCATTCCATATAGGGTTCATGTGCCTCTAATTTCCACCTACATCTCCATATCTCACTATCCCTTTCCTGTCTAGAGGGATAGCAGAGTTTTGAAATTTGGTTGGGACTGACCCTTCTTTTATGTAAGAACATACTTCACAGACTTGCTTGGACATCTGGAGAGAACTTCAAGTTTGATAACAGTAGTTGGATTTACACAGCAGATGCCAGACAGAGCATGTGCCACTCATCCTGTTTTCCAGTTGTCTGTCATCAAAATCTATTGAATTCTGCGCAGCCACTCCAGACAGCTTGTTCCTGAACTTTTGCAGTCAGTGGGATACAACTCTCAAAGAGTGTCATGTTACTTCCCAAGAGAAAAACAACAGCAAGGTGAAGGCAGATCCTCACAATCTCAGCCGGTTCTCCCACCTCTGTAAGTGCATGACTACTCGTGCTGCTCTACAAGTAGGCAATGATTTGAAGTATCAAGCAGTTTGATAAGTAGAGCTTGAGGAAAACTCAGTGTGTAGCTAAGCTTTCCGTAGCAACATTAATGAACAATGACCTTGCTTTGAAAATATACAACGTGTGTCTCTTCACTGCTTCCCTACCATCTCTGCTGATTTCTACTGTGTTCAGCGTTTTTGGAAACTTCTGCCTTGCTGGGAGACCTAGAGGATCTAAACTTTAGTAGCTCTGAACTCCGAAACATGCACTCAAACAGGCACACATGCACATATAGACACAAGGGCTCACAGCATATAAGAGTTTTTATTAATTTTCCAGCAGAGCTCTGTCATCATAAATGATCACTAGCACCTAAGAGCACCACGTACTCTGTGTATGGATACACAGAAAAAGTCTTTGGGACAGTAAGATCAATTAAATTCAAATAATATAATTAATTTTTTTGGAGTTGTAACCTCTTTTTTAACTGAAAATAGGACTTTAAGAAAAGCACTTAATTTCTGTGTCATCATTTCTCCCAGCTGTACAATGGGATAATAACATTGCTTTATCTCACTGGGATTCTGTGAAGAAAATTCATTATTCTTGTGACAACCTCTACTACCAGAGATAAGGGTTGTGGAAAAGCCTCTCAAAAACTAGTTGCGTTTGGGCTTATTATTGGTCACATGGGTAAAGTTAAATACACTCATAAGTGCTTGATGGCTTTGGACCTAGGTTGACACAGGTACAATTAAGGCAAAAATCCAAAGTTTGAAATTCTTAAAGTGAAAAGGTGATGTTCCAATTCAAGAAATCAATAACTCTGAGGTTAAGAAACCCTGCCTACATTTTCAGAATCTGCCTCACTCTGTGCATCACAGCAGGATTTGCTAGCACAAAGGCAGAAAGCACATTCAGAAAATTCAGGCTATGGCATTTCCATGGTGCCGCCTAGACTTACTAGCTTACTGTGAGGAATTTTGTTAACACTAGAGTGAGGAATTCTGTTCAGTGCTCTACTGCTCGGTTTTGATACATACTGGCAAGGATACGTCCTGCCCCAGGCTGCTTCAGAGATACAGAGCCCTTCACTTGATGTTGCAGTTAAAGGCTGTCTGACCCTCTGGGAAGTATATGGTTACTTCTTTTTTTTTTTTTNNTTTTTTTATATAAGTAGGTATGGTATCAATGTTCTCCAGCAATCTTCATCATATGGCTTTTCACAGGAAGAAGAACAAAAGGTAGAACAAAAAGTACAGGTTGTCAAAGATGCTGTCACTTGGAACATATTTCTCCCGAGCTGTATCTGAAAGGGGAGATAAAAGAAAAGATACTAAAATATTTTGTGTGTTTGAGATGAGCTCAACGCGATTCCTGTTGTTTCCCTGCTAAAACACATCACTGACTAAAGCAACATAAAGCTCAAAATGCCATCTTTGAAAATAGCTAGACAAACACTACTTAGAGGCTTGGTTGTTTTTTAACTTTGCTTTAGCCTGTCAAACTCGAGAACTGTCTCTCTGCCATTTGCAGACTCTGCCTCTGCCCCCTTGCCATTTACAAGGGTTTAGACAGCTATTGCGAGTCCTCTTCTCCTTTAGATCTGCTATAAATAGCAAGGTGTGGAGCAATGAATGCTCACAAATGCCACTCTAACGCAATACAGTAAATGCATGAGGACTGCACGGCTTACAGAAAAAGAGAGCCAGTCGTCTTACCAACTCATCATTGCTAAGTGTCCGTGCGTCCGATGGGCAAGTCAAGTGTCTGTGCGTCCGATGGGCAAGTCTCTGCTGCACACCCCTGAGTTCACCTGGGCTGTATATAGATCGCCCTTTATATGGATGTTACGTTCGTGTCTCCTCCTTGACTAGCAGCTGGTGGTGGCTGGCAGTCTGATGTGCGGGCTGAACTTCGACATCCTAATAGTCACAGTGCCTGAGAGGAGTGTGGTACCACCGCAAGAGGCACTGCTGGTTACTAGCTGTTGCATCTGTGTTTTATGTCTGCAGCGTGCTTTAATTTGTGTTCTACTCCACACCGAGCCTGCCATTACTGATACATGGTTAAGGAGAGTATTTTGTAAAGAGTAAGGGGCAAATTCACTTCCAAACATTGATTCCCTTTTTAATCACAAGATGCAAGAGAGTAGGGATCCTCCAGGAGTTTGTACTCACACTCCACAGGCACGACACCATGCAGATAACAAGCGTCCTATTCACCTCCCTAACTGGAAACGTCTGGTCTGAGCTAGTTGTCTGGCATCCACCTGTAGTCAGCGAAGAAAGAAAAACACTGAAGAGACTGATTGATCCAGTGCTAAAGCAGGTGTCTCAGACAAGCAGCATGAATTGCCCTCTGGAGCTTATCTCCTCCCGTTAATTATAAGGGTAGCCTGGGAAACTGGTTTAGACTCGATACTGGACTTCCAGGCAGCTTAAATTAGATGAGCTGACTTCCAGCCCTGGTTAAAAGGAAACTGCATCAGAATCCTCTCCTCTCTGCCCATAGCAGGCTTTCTGCTGTGCAGAAACTTCAGGCAAAGCCCTGGCTTAGAGTAAGTCCACAGCAACACTCTAACCGGACTAGGATTTCTCCTGTCATACCTGTTTCTGATTCCTGCAATATCATAGCCTCACAAAACTACCAAATGGGAATCACTGCAGTAAAACCCTTGTCCAAATATTTTATAGCACAGGAAAAGAAATCACACAGTTTGGAAAGGTGCAAAAATTGCGTTTCAGAGCTTTTAGCAATGTTTCCTTTATTTTGTAAAATGTTATTTTCTTACTATAAAATAATGCATTGATTGTTAAAGTGGCACTTTTTTCTCCAGATGCCATAAAAAACGGAGTGAGCATTCACCAAAAACGCAAATGTTATTTGTAACACATATTGAAACAGGCTGTTGCAGAAATGGGGCAGCTCTGGGTTAATTCCCAAATACCAAGTTTTGACTCAGTTGCTCCATGGCTTACTGGAAAAAGCTGTTGGGTAAAATCAACACGGAAATTGGGAAACCAAAGGAAAGCCAAGCAACAACCTCAGACAAGACACCTCTCAACAAGCACGCGGGGGTTTTACAAATGCAGGAAGGGGAGACGGCAAAAGATTTCTGTGATAAAATACAACTCTCTCTGCAGAAGGGGGTAGAGGTTTCACAGGTAGGTAAGGGACAGACAGACAGCGGTTATAGCCCTGACCGCAGCCATTAGGGCTGACAGTGAACAGGAAGCCTATTTAGTAGCTCTGTCAGCATTTGGCAGCAATCCAAGTAAGATAGATGTGCAAATTGGCCTTTGTTGGTTTAAAATCCTCTTTCCTTTATGTTACCTTCTGTCTTTGCTGTCTTACCTACTCCTGCAGCCGGGGACTGCGTTAGCCACCAGTCCTTACCCCTTTTTCGGCTCTGCTGCCCGTCACGCACCTTGGTGGCATTGTGGGAGCTGCAGGGGAGCTGCAGGTGCAATGCACACCTCCAGAGAAGCCTACAGCAGGTCCCAGGTGCTGGCACGCTGCAGCACGCTCCTCCGGTCACCCAGATTTTGGTTCGCCTTGGGGCATGAGCAGAGTTTGCATCCACCCGCAATAGGAGGAAATAGGAGGAAAAGGGATGAGAGATTCAGCTAACTGCAGAGAAATTTTTTATAAATACATATGGGTATGTCTAAATATATAAGCTATGCATATTATATAAATATATTCCTGTGTAGCTGAAAATATCAAAAAAGGATAATTTTATTCACAATGTTACCAAAGGTAAAAGTAACAACATTTCATTCTGCCTCAGAAAATACTTTGCCCACCAATTTCAACCTGCCTCTACCTCCCTTCCCCATTTCAGTAACTGAAAATGTTGAGTCAATCCTGAAAACAGCCTTGCACAGGGCAAAATAATATCAGCCCCACCTTGTTGTGGCAGAGATGAAGTCCCACATGGGTTGCCCATAGTGTGGTGGGTTGACCCTGTCTGGAGGCCAGGTGCCCCCCAAATCCGCTCTATCACTCCCCTCCTCAGCTGGGCAGGGGAGACAAAATATAACGAAAGGCTCGTGGGTCGAGATAAGGACAGAGAGAGATCACTCACCAGTTACCATCATGGGTAAAGCAGGCTTGACTTGGGAAAAAATTAATTTCATTCATTACCAATCAAATCAGAGTAGGATAATGAGAAATAAAAACTAAATATTAATACACCTTCCCTCCACCCCTTCCTTCTTCCTGGGCTCAACTTCACTCCCGATTTTCTCTACCTCCTCCAACTGAGCGGTGCAGGAGGACGGGGAATGGGGGTTNTCTGCTCCACCATGGACCTCCATGGGCTGCAAGGGGACAGCCTGCCTCATCATGGTCTTCTCCACAGGCTGCAAGGAATATCTGCTCAGGTGCCTGGAGCACCTCCTGCACCTCCTTCTGCACTGACCTTGGTGTCTGCAGGGCTGTTCCTCTCACATCTTCTCACTCCTCTCTCTCACTGCAATTGCTCCTGGTGTCACACAGAGGTTTTTTACCCCTCCTTAACTCTGTTATCCCAGAGGCACTACCACTGTCATTGATGATCTCGGACCTTGGCCAGCGGTGGGTCCGTCTTGGAGCCGGCTGGCATTGGCTCTGTCAGACATGGGGGAAGCTTCTAGCAGCTTCTCGCAGAAGCCACCCCTGTAGCCTCCCTGCTACCAAAACGTTGCCGTGCAAACCCAGTGCACATAGTTACTGAGCCAACCTGAAGGTTATCTGTGATTTAAACCTCAGTTCATTGTTTGCCCATACCTGGATGGCCAAAGTACCCTGTGTCAAAAAGCTGCTAGTCAGAAGGTGTAACTGGGGCTTTGCTGAGCTTTGAGCACAAACCAGTCAGAGGCATGCTTTACTCCGAATGAAGGGAAACTATTCTTTCCTGTTAATGACTCTGCACTGATAACTGCATACATTCAAAAATCACAAATTGTCTCTATTGTGGTTTCCAAGGAATAATACTTTGCCAAATAAACCCTGAAATTTTATGTCTTAAGAATGCTTGTTTCTTTTTATTTAACTCTGAGTTTCTGGGACTGTGGGGTGCACTCAAGGTCAAGTTATCAAGGGTTTCTGAGGTGCCATGAGAACTATAAACCTGCGCTTTTAAAAATGAAATATGAGATATGCCCCCAGAATCTTGGACTTCAAGAAAAAATAAAACAATAAATATCATGAGACTCCATTAAAAGCAGGAGCTGACAACACTGTGACCCAGAAGTGACACAGAAGAGTCAGCACTATTTCTAGGTACAGTGAGACTCACATTGTTAACTTTTGAAATGCCTTGTCGAACAATCTGGGACCAAATTAATTGCTGACATAAGTAATTTCACCTGAATAAGGTGAAAATTCACCTGGATAAGGAATTTCACCAGGCTCATCTATGAAAAACTTTGGCCCTAGGTGTTTTTTCTCTGTCCATTTGAGTGGAGCACAGGCAATTTTCATATCAGCAGGGCATCTTTTCTGAAAAAAAATAAAAAAATAAAAAAGAAGGAACCGACAGATTTTGGAAACAAAATTATTACTTGCAACTGTGACAGATACCATGGTGACACTTACAAGAATTTTTCCTATTAAGCTTTAGCAAGCGCTAGTGCCACAATAAATAACCTTTCATATATGGAGGCTTCAGAAGGAGCAAATAAGGAATAACGCAAGCAATTCTAGAAGAATTTTAAAAAAGGATTATATCACTTCAACCTTAAACCAATAATGTAATAGGGGAAGAAAAAAGTGGCTGTACTATATGGAATTACTTACCAGGGTATCCTCATTCCTAATCTATAATTTATATGCACATTTATTTTACATTTCTGTAAAAATAATTAGATGTACTTGGATTCCAAATGAAAAATATCAGATTATATCTAAGGCAGCACAGAAGCATCTGAGGTTAAGTAACACTCCCAGTGAGATGCCTATGAATCTTTTTGATACCCGGTAGTCAAAAGGGGATTTTCCTCCCAATTTCCTACTCTTCTGAGGCTTCAATCCCTCTTCCCCTGAGAAATTTAACTTTGCATGGACAGAAACAAAGAATTTTGAAGGTGGGAAAAAATGGAAAGTCAACCTAAGTGTTTTCTGTACGGATGAAATGTGCATTCAGCTAAGTTTACAGAAGGATTTCATAATATTGAGACCTACAGAGATCAAAAGTAATAGTAAGGAGTCTCTCAGAGTCTCTGGTGGCATGAAAGGGTCATGCATTTGGGACAAAATTTACATTCTGGTTGTTAACATCTTGTAGATTGAGCTATGCCAGAGGGATATAAATCAATGAAGATGCTGCTATAGTATTTGAGTACATCATTAATACAGTCCAGTACATTTTTATATGAATAAGTTTTAAAAAAAGTGAAAAACATATTTAATTTTTTAAATTCTTTGAGACAAGTTCCATTCCCTACTGTACACATACATATAGTTTATATAATCTGAATGCTGTCTATTTTCAGCTGGTCCTTCTCAGGCATAGATATGTAAATAAACATGACCAATTTTCACTAGTAAATATGAAGACATCCTGTTTGGATGGCAACTATATAACCAGAATCTATAACTATAGCTAGAATTTCCCTATATAAGAACAAGGATTCCCTGTCCCTGGGTATCTCCCTGGCAGTTCTTTAATCTCCCTTCTAAGCAGTCATCATTTCAATCTAAGCACTGCATTCCAACACTGAGACAGAAAAACAAGGATAAGCTGCGTGGTTTTATGGTCCAGGAAAATATTCACTATCCCAACAAATACTTCTACCGTGAAGACACAAGTTGAGATTCAAAGACAGAAGAGGAAATCATGCTCAAAACATGCAAAAGGAAAAGCGTAAAATATTCCTGGGCTAACATGCTAGGTTGCCATATTTCTGGGGGGAATTTTCACTGATATATTTACAGAAACAAATATCTAAATCCTTTTGAAGTTAACTTTAGGATTCACAAAGCAACTACCAAAGTCAGCAGCTAAGACGTCCTCAGTCTACAGTAATATTTACAGACAGAAAAGAAGAGAAAAAAAAAAAAAAAAAGGAGAAAAAAAGAGGCAGAAATCTGAAAATAGTGACTACTGGATGCTTGTATCCAACAGAGTAAAGAATGAGTTCATGTAATAAAGGAGTGTAAAGGTTTTCAATTCTGGAAAGGGGCACTTGGAGGATTTAAGTAAACAAGAGTTCAGTTCTAAAGGCAGAACTTTAATGGACCTGGCATGTAGAAGGCTTACAAATACAAGAAGCTACCAGGACAAAATGGAAAAGACTATTAAAATCCACCACATTTTCCAACTCCACTGTGATTAAGATCCTCTGGACTTATATGAAGAAAGAAGGAATATGGAGAATAAACTGTCAGATGGACCAAACAATTATAGGAGGTTAAAAAAAATCTATTATATAAGAGATAGGAAAGCAAACCACAAAAAATATAGTCATTTAGTCAGAAACAAACCAGAGAAGTAAAATAGCAGAATTGATCAGAAAAATAAAAAAGACTTGTAAAAATACATTGAGTGAGGGGGACAATATACTGCAGAGAAAGAGGCCCACGAATACAGAAGGGCAAACAATAAATGTGTAGAAATGTCCAAGAAGATTTTTCTTTAAAATGAAAATAAAAAGATATTTTAATTATTAAAATGGATGCAAAGCTTTCTGAAGCATATTTTAAGCACCACTGCATTGTGTGAAGGAGAGGTGGGGGTGCAGCATGTCTCAGACAAAACCAGGAAGGTTTCAGACAGGCCTGTAGGGAAAAATAGAGAGATTTTCTACTCATATGCAGAGGCACAAGAGTAGACTTGTGGAACACAGAACACTATATTGCCTGCGTCATCGCTTGTTATTAAAAAAAGTATGGGTCTATTAAAGTCAATGGAGCCGCAGCAGTTTAAAACAACAGTTTTACTCCCCGTGTAGCTGTATGGTTGAAGGGTTCCCTTACATTGGAGGAAACACATTTCTCCCTCATAGTCCATTGAAGAAACATTTCCAGCAAAGCCTACCTTTATATAAAGACCTCCATGGAAACTGGAGAAACTTAGTCATAACTGATGAAAAGAGGTTCTCCCTTCAGGGAAATACCTTGAGAATGCATGTGAATGCATCTTTCTCTTCCTCTCTTTTATTTTGGAGACACCTTTTTTTAAGGTTTTTTGAGTGAAACATAAGCATGTGGTAGGCTACGGCCCTGAGCCTGGGCAGTAGTTTAGCTAACTCCAAAAAGACCCCAGGAAACCCAAGCTGTGCCAGACACATCAAGCAAGGCTCAGTTACAAAACCATAGGGGACCACAGCTCTGACGAATATTTCTTCCCAGTATCTTGCTTGGCAGAGACACGCTGGGAATCCTGCTGGGCAAATTAAGAGAAAAAATGTCCCATGAAAGACTTCCATGAAAATAACTCACTGAGTAAAAGTATTCCAAAATCGAATCTAATAATGCTGCATAGAAAAATCTATTCTACCAGTCTGGAATTCAAAGTATCATAAAGCTAGGGAACTGTGCAAGCAACATTAAACAAGACAAGCAAAATGTAATCCAGAGCACTTGTAACAAAAGCATAGAATAAGGAATGGGAGAATAAAAGTGTGAAGGCAGCCTAATGCTTCCACAATTAATAGATCTACTTAAAAAAAAAAAAAATCAATTCAGTGCAAAGTTAGAAAGATGTCAGGAAGGAGCAATTATTCATGGCTAATTACTTTTTAGAGGATGATGACAATGGGTTAGTTTTCTCTGGTATTGATGAAGAAAAACCTCTGGGGAAATCATTTGCAAAGGTTACCAAGGATATGAATTATTCTCTGGTATGTAAGAAGTACGAGAATATGAAAGAATGAGTAAAATACTAGTGTAGTGAAGGTCATCAAGACAACTCAGCTAATAGCATAAATTACCACTATAGAGATTCAAACATGCCATCAATATGTCTAATAATGAATGATCTCCTGGAAGGGATGATTTGTTATGAACTGTTCAGATACTCACTCGAAAGAAGACTTTAAAATAATTTGCTTCAAGAGAATATAGCAAAAGACAAAATTACAGAATTCAGCCTGTAGTTGTCCCTGTGAATGAATTGGGGGGGGAGACACACAGGGACGGGGGACAACCCTGTACACAGGACTGTACTGAGGTCCATTCTCTTCCTCTAATGTGGGGTTATGCAGCACATTCTCTGGTCTTCCATTGACTTCACCATCCCTCTCCAGAACAGCTACCATGGTGTTCTCCATTTTATCTTCTCTCTCTGTGCTCTCTCTTATCCATACTTGTGGCTTCATTATCAGCTTCCTCTTCAATATATCCACTCACAACCATCTTGACTATACTAGTCACTCAGATAGCTAGCAACGGAACAGCTTTATCCCCTGGAAAATTAGCCTGTCTCACAACCTCCCTCCCCATCCCAGTGGATTCTCCACCCTAATTTGCTCACAGACCTTATTAGTTGTTCGCATCCCTGCTCCAAGTGCCCTATAACATTTGAAAATCTGATTATAGAGTCCATAGCACTCATTATAAATTCTCCTTCTCATCCCTCTCTCCTGCCTTTAAGCTGCGACATCACCACCTCCGCCATTTAGCCTGTCCATTAGTGCTCTGTACCCATTTCTGTGCAGTTCTCCCTTCATGTTTTCATTTGTTCTCATCCTGACTTTAGGAGGTAGGATAGCCACACATACCGCTGTCACATTTATATGCAACCTTCATACATAGCTGAGGGGCTAGATATTAGCTATATTAGCTACCAGTTCCTCTATAACTGCCAGTCTGATTACGCAATTAGGCAGCAATTCCTAGACTCTAGGTAATGAACATATGTGAAGTCTGCATAAATTACAAGATGTTACCAAATCGTCAGCTCTTCTATTAGAAGACAAAAGAAATTTGGGTTTATTCAAACTCAGCATGGATTTAGTTAAAAAACACCAGGCTTATTATCAAATGCATAGACTTCTGTTATAGGACAGAATGTAAAACCACCCTCCCTGTATTTATAAAAATGAGTGAGCCTGTGATACTGTTCTAAATGAAGGGATTAATATTCAAATTATAAGGTATGAAAATAAATAAAAGGCCTAGTCTGCCATTTTCATACATTTTGATCTTCAGTGCTATTTATCTTGCAATAAGCAACTCACCTCCAGACATGACTTGAATATGTCATCCATTCTTTCCAAAACTACTTTGCGACAAGAGAGGCCTCATCCCTCCCATGGTAACAAAAGAGAAGAAGAGCTTGTGAGGAAGAAACAGGCCGGCAATAAAGCCAGGAAAAGGAGCCTGACCCACCTTTGAAAGCCATCACTGCAAAGACATCTGAGGGCAAGGAGACCGCGACTGCCTGGCAGGCAGTGTGGGGAAACGAGAGTGTTTCATGAACAGCTCACCTACCTTGGCAGCTAATAAAATCAGTAGAGTTAAACTGGAATAAAAGTAGCATGGGGAGAACCAGACCTTTGTAGCAGAAATAAAATTGTGTTCAACCTGATGAAAGCTGATACTTTTGTTGTCATCCCAGCCTCCTTAGGGCTAGGCTGGGTGCAAAGGGCAGGAAAGTTTTAATGCAAATATTTCCTCTACAAACAATCAGAATCAAACACCAACGAGTGAAAAGGTTGATGTTCGAGCATAATTTCAAAGGTGAAACTTGCTTTCCTGGTATCAGGGATCAGGGACTGTATTTTCCTGCCTTTGAATCTGGTCTGATCGCTGTTTCCTGGGCAAACAATGCTGGAATGATGCAAAGAGGAATCAGGCTTGAAGAGCAGTCATGTTTTCAATGCTTTTGAAGACAACTAGCATATAATGTTGTAAACACACAAAGAACTAGTAGGAAGATCAATAATAAATCAGACGGTAAGTACAGAAGTGATACTTTTTATGCAATTATAGATTTTAAATAATCCCATTTGTATTATTTTTTTTTTATATTTCCTCTGAGCCACTGACCTGTTAGGCTCTGAGAACATTGCTTATTCTCTTTTGATTGGCAGTCATTTAAAAAGGAAGGAAAGAAGGAAGGAAGGAAGGAAGGAAGGAAGGAAGGAGAGAGAGAGAGAAAGAAAGAGAGAGATGGAGAGAGAAAGAGAAAGAAGGAAGAAAGAAAATCCTCCTTTTGTGCGTATGTGCATGTTTGATGAGCCACTGGGACTTCATTAGGTATGTTCATTAGGTTCGTTAGGTGAAAGTGTCATGCTCCTAAAAGGAAAAAGAATAGATTTTAGCATATCGAGACTATCTATTAAAATGGTATCAAAAGCTATAAATTCCGAAGCATAATGTTTGACAGTAAGCTGTCACAGAAACAATAGATTCATTATAAAAATGCTAGAAGTGCATACATCTCATTGACTGTTTATCATTAACTGCATGGGTTGCTGATAGGAAATGTCTAGCTATAATTTATATTTCTGATGACTCTCAAATCTATTACTCACCTTTCTCCAGTTTCTGGACAGAATTGAAATTGAACAGGCAGAGTAGGATCTGGAGGGAAATTTTGTGTTGTTGCTGTTCTCTATTATCTCATCCCTCCAGCCTGAGTTGTCCCTCACATGTGATCAGACCTGCACTGCCCAAGTGTTTCTCGGAAAATAAGGTTTAAAAATAAAAAGTAAGAGGTGAAGGGAGACATTTAACTACACCTCCATTTCAAGTCTTGCAGAAATTTGACTGTAACAATTAAACATATTGTGGGTAAAATCTGAAAGCTGCAGTCAGTTGTGGCACTGGGAAAATCTCTGTTAACAGGAGTTTTAGGAGTATAAAGACCTGAAAATTAGTTTCCAGAAAAATAAAGAAAACAAACCCATGAAATATTCAGTAAAGCAAAGACTCTCTCATGCCAAGGTATGGGTTCAAGAAATCTGATCTTGTAAAAAAATCCTTATGTCTTCAGAAACACCATAACAGAATCAGGGCTAAAACTTGCATATGAATCTATTCCAATTAACAATTAGAGTCTGAAATGCATATAACTGTGTACAGAACATTATCTTTTCTCTTTTTTTAAGTCTTCTAGATGCCGGATCAATTACCTACCTGGTAATTGCAAAAGACTTCAGCGAAGTTGTAAAAGGCAGGGTTTATTCCGTTCCTTTTAAAACTAGTATACAGGTTTGTACAGATGAGCTTTAGAAAGCTCCTAGAGCAATGGAGACTGTTGACCCTCCTCCACGCAGCAGCATCTAAGCCCAAGCTCTGGAAGCAGGTTTGCTATGCAATTTCTCATGCCGGACTTTATTTCTCTTTTATTGACTACACCTATTGCATTTCTTCCTTTTACAGCACTTCCACAAATGTTAGAAAGAGGAAAGATAGTAATAGCAGAGCTTAGAGGAATATTTTTCATGTGAATATTGGGTTCTGATGTCGCACATCTTAGCAAGAGAAACCTGCATTCTCTGATTTTCCCAGAGGGAGAAAGGGAAGCAATTCTTCTCATTTCAGACCGCAAGGTAATCTGATCCAAGGATTAAACCCTGAAATAAACCCCAGAATGTTCATTACATGATCAACATTCAATAATTCATTTTTATACAAGAAGATGTTCGTAACAGTTCATATAAAAACAATATATGATGAAATCTTAGCAGGTATCTACTGTAACACCTGCCCTTGTTCTCTGAAGGACTAGATCAGGGCAGTTCTGCCTCTGTATAAGATTCAAGCTGCATTTTTGCAGTCTCTAAATTCAAATCTTGAATGTTTTGTTTAAGAAGTTATAATTTAAATAAATATGTCCTGGCAGATCTAATCCAGAGTACTGGATTTTACCTTGGAAAAAGTCAGGCAAGTCTAGAACTGAAGTTTATACACATACACTCATTTCTACAAAAAAGAGCCAACTATCTATGCAAAAGACTGTCTCTTCTCCCTTCAGTAATATGATTTTATCAAATCTAACAAAAGATCTGATGTAACCGAGGAAAATTTTGTTACAAAGTCTCTAAGATCAGTCACTTTATTATATCTAATACTGTCGTCAAAAGAGAATTTTTGTAAGACAGCATGTTATCCTGAAAATCTTCCATCTTTCCATAACGAGAATAAGTGAAACTTTCACTCATACCAATAGCTTTACTGTGATCTGATGGATGGGCAGGAGGGATCAGGTGGATAAGCAAGACATGTTATACAACTGAAATGCCCAAATAATGAAGATACAAATGTTAAATTACACTATAACTGCCTAAATCAAAGCTATTTTCTTTACAATATGAGAAAGGTTTAAGCGAATGTCAAATGTGAAAATAACTAGGCAGGAAAATTATTATTCAAAAATTGTGTGATAGCAGATTAAATCACATACTATCGTTAAGAAATTCATCCTCAGTAGGTTGTGTCCAGGTTGCCATGGCTAACATTAAAGGTCTGAAAGCTCTGTTACATCTAGAGCTGAGACGTATAAAGGTGATACAAGTATTTTCCCGTCTCCCGTAACTTACGGACATTTGAAAAACAGCCCTATTATTTGTACTTCCAAAACACTGTGATTATATCATTTCTGCTGTTGTTTGCCTCACACCCTACCTGAAGGCAAGTAAAGCCCACGAGACTTCAGTCAAAGGCCCACACACAAAGGAAAATTGTCCACGGACTTGAGGCAGGAATTTATGCAGCATGACACACGAGTGCGTGATATGCACAAACCTGGACAGGAAAATAAGCTGCTTTTGTGGAGAAATTTAAAAGAGGATGCTGGCCATGTGAAGACAGAATGCTTCAGATTAGAAAAAGACATAAAAGAAATTGGAGTGAGGAAGGATGAAAAGGGAAATGGTGCAGGGAAAAGCAATGAAAAGACCTCAGCCAGGCACATAGGGCAGCTGAAATACCTGATAGGAAAAACTAATTATGTGGTGTCATTAGGCTGGACTGAAATAGGTGGAAGCAAGAAAATGCAAAGGAAGATGAAAATATTGGACTGTCCATCTTTGAGGAGGAGAGCTGCAGACCAGAGCAGCAGCTACGGGGCTTCGGGAGCAGAAAGAGATAGCAGTGCTTTGACCTGGCAGAGCTGGCGCTCCAAGAACCGCTCCAGATGGGTAGAAATTTTTTAAGTGAGGTACCTTTACCTTTCTGGTTATTGTATCAACCTGTCAACACCATCTCCTTATCTCCAAGGTAAGTCCTGGTCAGGTGAGACCCTACCAAAAGCATTAAGCTCCTGTTCAACACCCTCACTTCTTCCAAGAAAAAAAACATGGCTCAAGTTTATTTCTGCTTCTCTCTGCTTTGCATGCATGTCTCCTACCTATTTATTTCACACCACCATAGAGGATAAGAGATTGGTCTTTTTCTTTCTAATAAAATATTTTGAAAAGTACGGTTTTCATTCTGATACAAAAAGAAAACAGTTTTCAAAACCCTGACATTTTTCATAAAACAGTATGCAGGGAATTTTTGTCAGCCTGGAGCCTCAGTGCTGGAGAGAAAAGCAGTGTTTATCAGTGTTGGGAAAAACGAAGATGGCTTCAGGTGCAAGACAGAATTGGGTATCATTCCTGGAGGCCTGGCTTGATTTTCATCTTGGGTAATTGGACATTTTCTGAAGAGATTGTTTTCTTTTCATCAGAGCAGATCCTATTACAATGACACTCAGGAAAAAAAATAAAAATCTGTCCAGGTCACTGCGTTTTGCAGGACTAATCGTTACAAATCACCACCACCCCTATATCCAATAGACTATCCAGTCTGCTTCTGAATACCTGCCACAGAGCCCGGTGCAATGCCAGTGTAAATTCACCTCCTCCACAAAACACAGTTTTCCTCTCTAACCTGCAGGGAAATAGCAGAATTGCCAGACAATCAAAATACAGGTTTTTGAAAAGGTCAAAGGATTCCAGCAAAATATTATATTTCATGTAGTGTACAAACCATGAAAATGTTGATATTTCATTATTGAGGAAAAAAATTGTAACAAAAACAGAATCTGACATCTTTTTTTTTTTTTTTTTCTTCAGATTTGGGACAAAGACCGTAGCAAAAATGGAAACAGTCAGCCAGCTAACATCATCTGAATATTGGGGTTTTTTTGTTTATAGTCATTCTGTCTTATGTAAAAGCCTTTAAACAATCTGAATCTTTAGTTATCTGGCAGAACTTACTCCTTGTTCCATGGCAGGCCTACTTTGTAGAGCCAACACACAGGAAAAAATGCAACTTGCTGTCCCAGATCCCATTCAAGCACAAATGAACCCAATTAACTAACTTTTTTTTTTTAATCTCCATATTGCTGGGGCACCAAGGCTGCTAGGATAACTTATTCCCATGTATTTCTTGCCATAGCAGTAATGCACTCCACAAAGCGTGGAGCCTGTTAATCAGAAGAGCTTTCAGAGCCTCCTTAGCTCTAACAGTTTTATTGCAGGTAAGTAAGCAGGTGAAACTGCATAAGTTCAGGAGCTGCAGTAACTTAAATAGCCAATCTGGAGTAGGAGAAAATTGAATGCACAATTCTCAGCAGCTTTGTCTCGATGGGGAGAATGGAATTATTCTTCAAGTATTACCATGTGCCAGAAGAAACCATTACTTCGGACTGACTATAGAATGTCTAATTGCAGCACTGAACTGAATAATTTGAAATGATAGCTATCTAAAGCCAAATTGTAAAGTGAATAGTGAACAAAGCAATAAATAATAAAATTACATATACTATATGTGATTGCTCATTGAATCAGATTGCCAATCGTAATAAAAGAAAAAGTAACAATCAGCCTCGTTACTTCACAAAAGAGGAAATGCCATTAACTATTTCTACCTCCTGTTATCAACATATATTATGAAAACAACATGGTAAATCTGCTTTGGATTAAACTGGACCTAACCTTAACCTTATTCCTTTCTTATTCCATAGGGTGGGGGGTTTTTCATACTTTAAAGATGGTTTCATCACTATATTGATTGTGCATGTAATTATAGAATCATAGAATGGTTTGGGTAGGAAAGGACCTCAAAGATCATCTAGTTTCAACCCTCCTGCCATGGGCAGGGACACCCTCCACTAGACCAGGTTGCCCAAAGCCCCATCCAACCTGGTCTTAAATACTTCCAGGTTGCCCTCTCTGGGCAACCTGTGCCAGTGCCTCACCACTCTAACAGTGAAGAATTTCTTTCTAACATCTAACCTGAATGTACCCTCCTTCAGTTTAAACCCATTACCCCTTGTCCTGTCACTACAGTCCTTGATAAACAGTCCCTCACCATCTATCCTGTAGGCCCCTT
>VXBL01008578.1:152668-194474 GCA_013400195.1 Aramus guarauna
TAATCACAACAGTCTACGGTTATAGTTGAAAGCATAATGCTTCTGTCTCGCAGACAAAGATGCTTGCCCTATAATCCTACATGACTGTGGAAAACAGAACTTTAATAATCAGGTTGAGACTTGCCATTTAAGTTTACAGCAGAAAGTCTGTCATATTTGTTGTTAACATTCTGAATAATCCTTAAAACCAGTAATCTGTTTATCATTTATCTTTTAATATAGCATTATTATTTCAGGAAAGCATGCAATGAGGCTGAAATGGCCTTATTCCAACAACAACAACAAAATCAATCCCTTTCTACAAATTTGATATAGGCAGGCTGTGTACTATTTGAAAAAGTTCACTGAACCATGAAGACTGGCATTTGCACCATAAAATTCAAGCTTTATTTGATGAAGTTATTGAACATTGCATTTACCTCAACTAAGGTTTAAAGCAATCATACATATTTTTACTGTCCTCTCAAGAAGGAAGCTTTGAATATGAAGCAAATCAGATTGCTACTTCTGGGAATTTCAAAGGGATCTGAGGAGGGACCAGAAAAGATGTGTGGTGTTTAATGAAAAATATCTGTTCAGTTCAATTATGATACCAGAGGCTCAGCACACTATTAAAAAAAAAAAAAAAAGATAAAGATAAAAACATAGTGCAATAATAACATGAAAGAATTTTGTTCTCTAGCTTTCTGATTAAAAGTGTATTTTCATGTCAACTTTAGGAGAAATTATGTACAAAGCCTGTTTGTAACAGAGTCTGTTTTAATTTGTCAAAGGTTTACATTGTATAACTCGATCACATTAATTGCAAAGATTGCCTCCTCTATTGTTTCGCTCTACTCTTGAAAGGCAAACAAGGTGAATCCAGCTCCTATAGTACCACCAGTGTGACAAACTGTTTTCTTTAGATCAGCACCTGGCCATCACAACTTAGTGGTAACTAGTTTAAATGGGAGCTTGCTAAGTCCAATGTTTTTTTATTATTGTTAGTGTCTGAAACATGGGAAGCACCAGTTTAGGGATCAAATTCAGAAGCTCAAGAGACATGCCTTCCTCCTGTGGCCACTCGTCATTGACATCAACCTGACTGAGAGAGCAGGTAAGTGGTTTAGAGGTAATATTCCTCTGCATCAAGCAGAGTGTCATATAAAAGACTTGTCTCTCAGATGGTTACAAACAAGCTTATATCAATTGAGTCTTGCATAGGTTTAAATTCAACACAGTATATCAGGGCACAACAAGGTCAATGTGCCTTCCAACACCCTACTCAATAGCAAATTAAGGATATTTAGAGAGAACATGCCTAACACTCTCTGACAGCACTGAACAAACATCACCAGTTCTGTGGCAACCTTTTTTTCAATAATCTGGTCATTTTAGGCATCATCATGCAGAAGCTTATTTTTAATTTTCTGCTCAGCCAGAGGAGATTCTGAGTCATCTCTTCCTTCTACAAGAGTGTCCTAACCACTGAGTGCCACAGCAGGCTGAGAAGGGTTGGGATCACTTGCCTTTCCCCTTGCCCACAACAACCCACCATATAGCTAAGAAGAACAATTACAGAGATATAAATGGAGTAAAACACAGCAGGAAAGTTAAACTCTAGTAGACATGCTAGAGACACGCAATAGATAGGAACTCCTTGTGCTCACTTCCTGTAATGTGCCATGCTAAATTAAAATGTGGGCTTTTTCAACAGAACCCAGAACTTGGGACTCCCTCTCTGTATTCAAAACACTTTAGTGGGCATTTGAGTGCTAGTAAGATCGCCCCAGTTAATAACTGTCTCTGGGAATTATCACAATATCACAGCAATAATAATTAAATTACACAGCATTTTAGATTTAAGACTGACAGAAGATCTTTTGAAGTGATTTTTATGAACAGAAAAGATAGGGAACAAGTGAGGATTTTGGTCATTTAGTAGTCCTCAAAGTTGAACAGTTCACTAGAAGCCATTGTATTCCTAAAAAGACTTTCACAGACAATCTGCTTCTGTGGTATGCACCCAAGCAGGCAGACAGAAACATCGCTCTTACTCTGAGGCTTTGTCCACTCTGCTGAGAAAAAGAGGACTCAGCCTGAGTGTCCACCTTATTGTCCACACTACTTAGCTGTTACTTGCTCTTTGGTGCTGCACCATGACAACTAATGCCAAGAGGAACTTTCTACTAAGGGGGTTAGTCCTAAGTAGTGCTGACAGGGACTGGTCAATGACACTTGACTTCTGGACCAGAAGTCAGTCCCTGACCCTTTTTTGTGCCTGTTGATGCACCCATCAATAACTCTGAGAGCAGGGTCCTGCATCCCCAGAGTAGCACAGCAATGGGGACTTTCCAGGTGAGTGAGGGAGTGTGAATGAGCAGACTCCAGAGAACTAACAAGAATGAATTAGGTGGCAGAAGGAGGTTCAATACAAAAATCAGTAAGTAAATAAATGGAGCTGCCTGGAAACAAAGCTGTACATTTGATGGCCTACATTATAAAGCATCAGACCTGTATGACACCCTCCCCCAGATCCAATACATTGAATAAAGTGTTCCTTCTAGCTCTGATCACTGAGTATTCAGCTGACAGAAGCAAGCAAATGCAGAAACAACTCATGAGCACGTATACTTTGAGACTCTGAGCTAATTTTCTATCTTGAAAGCTTGCAGAATATGGTGATGTCCATAAAAATTAAAAAAAAAAAAGTTTGTTTTCTGACTGCAGCCAGTTGGAGAAACAGTGCTTTGATGTTGCTGTCCCACCATGAATTTAAAGGATATGGATAATTTACAACCTTGATTAACAATCTCAGAGCTGCAATAGCTCATCCTCTTCACATCCCATCCTTTTTATTGAATGTGCTTAAGTATTCATGAACACATGATGGTAATCTTGTTAACACTATGAAAAGCAATGACATCCTCATTATAAACTGCTTGAAAATGCTCATGATCCTTTCACCAGAATGAGCTTTGTGCAATTAGAAGCCTGAAAAAGTCACAGGTGCACAACACACAAGGTGATAAAATTGTAATTGTGAGATACAATGGCATTGTAATGTCCAGGACAGTAGATTTTGCAGCTACAGACAGAGGGCAGGATACACTGGTGCTCCTTGTAATACTAATTTCTCTCAGGCGCCGTGCAACTGCATGTTGCTCACATATTCAAGGTGAAAACAATCACAGATTTAGGGGCAGGTAAGTACTTCCATCCAAATCTGGTAGATGAGAGCTATTTAAGGCTCTTTGCATTTCTCATTATGGTGAGAAAAATTTTGCTCCCCAGGATCAAAAAGGACCTTCTGACGTTTGACCATGATCTCTCTTGTTTTTTCCAGAGACATATTATACCATTTACATTCTTTTTATATTTTATTATAGGTTGACAGTTTGCTATGGAAATGGGTGTAGTGGGGGTTTTTGTTATGGAAATGGATTTTTTGGCTATGGTCAACAGGAGGTTCAAGTGGAGTTGATGTACTTTCGGCCCTTCTGCATATCTTTTCTATATTTAGTTCTGGAGTTTCAAAATATTTTCCTTTCCTTTTCCTTCCTTTCATTTTCGTACCTTCACGCATCAGATCTTTGTATTGCTGAATATTGAGAAGTAGGAGAGGTCAAAGATGTGTTTTAAAATCTGCCACAGTCCCTGTGCCTACAACTCAAGACAACCAGAGACTGGCCCTTAAATACACACACGTGTCCCATGCACATACGAGATGCATAGGAAGATAGACACAGCAGGCAGGGAGCAGATTTTAAGAAACACGGAAGCCAGACAAAGTGGTTGGTTTGACATTTTGTGATGCAAGTGAAGCTGTGAGATCTGAATTCCATTTATCATTTTGGCCTTTCAAGAACTGATAGCGAAGGAGAGAATTTCAGCTACAGTTCAGCATTTCCACTTAGCCAGCTAATCGAGCCACCGTTAAGTGGGATAAGTGGCAATGAAGGAAGAAAAGGTACAGCAGATGTGTCACACTCAGCCTGGAAGAGTCATATTTGACTTAAATACCTTCACTGCCCTGATTTGAAAAGGGACAGTAACAAAAGATTTCATTTACCTCACCAGAGACTTTCTGTTTAACAATCTCTGCAGGCAAACCGAATGAGACAGAGTGATATAAAAGATGAGGTCTTTTAGAAAACTGGAGCTGCTTCTCTGCTGTCAAAGAAACCTGCATACACAGAAACACTTCTGGACAAAGGTGTGGACATGGCAAACATTTCTGCAAACATGTTGCATATTGCATTTTGGGGGGCATTTAGCCTGGCCGAACATACATGAGTACATAAAACAGTGCAGAATTCAGCCCAGCACTTCAGTAACAAGAGTATATTTTGCTTTCAGGAAAGCTTTTAAGTGCGTGTTTAAGGTTAAGTGTGGGATTTGTCACCCTTCCTCAGCCTGGAAGTCATTTCTAGCAACATTTGGGTGCATTTCTGCCAATATAATCCACTGGAGCTGGGCACATTTTTCTTCCTGTGAATGAACTATTCATATCCCCAAAAAGCAATTTCATCCATTCCAAAACAATTTATGAATTCAATGTTAATTTGACAAATAGTTTCAGCTGGGAAGGCTTTCTCAAACTTAGACTGGCATAAACAAATACCTGAAAGAGCCACTTTTTTCCTGCAGTTGTCACCAACCCAGATACAGAAAACATGGAGTTCCTCTTAAAATGGACTCAAACCCCCATCTTCTACCTCTAAAGAAATGTTCCTAAACACCACAGGGTAAATTATCTAAAATTACGGGCTCAATATCTCTTCTTGGTACTGTTCAGCTTTGCGTAAACCTCTTATGAAATTCTCTGGAACGGGGGCTGGAAGCCAGGTGTCAGATCTTTTGCTGGCTCAAAGATGCTGCCGAGTGGTCTGCGGCAAACTGACATCCAAAGAAGGAAATTAAAAAAGAAGAATGAATGCTTCAGTGTACCACTACCCTCATTCCTAAAATTGGCCTTCCTAGATATGTAGATGTTTCACGCTTTCTGTCAGGACCATCTCCAAATAGCGTAATTGAATTTTGTTATCTCTTTTGTTTCTCACATCTGTCTTCTTTAGTTAATTATTTATATTCTTTTTATCCAAGCTGGTAAGCTTGGATCCTAAAGCAAACTCTGCTGTCACTGACCCTTGAGACGGGGCTCCATTTAATCGAACAGAACTAAACAAAAAGTACAAATCTGGAATAAGATCAGTAGTTTGCCAAGGTAGCAACAGACCCATAGATAATTGTGTGACGTTATTATTAGCCATTAAATGGCTGCCTACTTCACTCCTGAGGTACCTGCCTTAATGGTCCCTAATTGATTTACATACCTAAGGTCTTTCCAGAAGGATCATCTGGATTTACTGTCCTCAGTCATTAAATACTGATACGGAGTGATTCCATCAGGAAAACAACAAAATATTTTAGTGTGGAGCTGGAATGCTATGCATAAAAATTACAGCAAGTCACAGGAGAGAGAATTTGTATTTAACATTTCTACCAAAACAGCACATATTAATGTATTTATCTGATTTACTATTTTACAAGGAAGCTTTTCTAGTGGGTTGGTTTATTGGTTGGTTTGGGGGTTTGGGTTTTGTGTTTGTTTTTTTTTTTTTTTTTCACAAATTTTTACTTAACCTAGAAGAACTGAGGCTCCCAGAGAAAATGAGCTGAAGACATAAAACCTTCTCTCTGACAAGTAGCAGTGAGGAAAATATTTCCTCTGAGCTAATTCAGGGCCACATTATGGCGAGCACCCACAGCAGCTGCTGTGGAGAAAATCCCCTATTAAACAGGAGGTGCTGTGTCCAGAGCAGAACCTTTTCTAATCACCAGTTAGCGTTAGCCCTAGGATCTTTGCAGCACCCAGACCTCATCTCAGGCTTAAAGTCAGATTGCACGGGATGATTCATTCACTGAAAGTCTGTTACAAAGAAATGGTGGGCTTATAAATTTGTCTATCCACTGACTTTTGTCTCTTCCTCTTTAAATCAAGCATCTTTTTCTATGCAAATTTGGAGTCGAAGGCATGATGCATTTCAGATGTAATAAAGCCAGCGGGCCCAGGCTCAAGAAGTTTCTCAGGTGAAGAAACCAAATCTGCTTATATAAAGAAAAAAGTCTCATCCTGCCCTGTCGGAGTAATATGTTCTTCAAGGCCTGACCATTATGCATTCCATTTATACCACTTCTTTAATCAAAGCTGAACCTGGTGAATTGCAAATAAGAACGAAAACATTAAATGTGAAAGGCCAACTCGCTCATCTATATTTTTTGTCAAAATGACAGTTTTAAAATTACATAGGTAAAATACTTCACTAAATAGGGTTATAAATGTGTAATTCATCATGGCAGAACATTTTTATGCGTTTTAAAACTACTCTTTTATTTTAAGAGGTGAGGACGCAAAATGGTAGGCTCATTCTTCATCTTTTCATTTTGCAGTTTATTTTTGACATAGCAAAGATGCAGTACAGTTGGAAAAGCTCTTGGAATGGTATTTGTACCCTTCTCTTTCTAAGTTGTTGCTTACCAGAGAACATATTTCAAAGGTGAAGGTAAGTTCCCACCCTGGTTAGTGTATGTGCATACACACCACAAGCCTTTTCCTAGATAAAATCCTCATTGCTTCACACAAGCCATATATTGTTAAAATAGGAACAAGCTATTCCTTACCCCCCCCCCNTGTGTAGCTGAAGCAGGAGAATCCGATTTCTTATCCCACTATCTCTGGGAATTCCTGAGTAATCGGTCTGCAGCAATGTGCCAGGTGTACCGTTCCCCAGTGGCCACGGATTTGTTACCCTGTTAAACACAAATCACTGGGAAAACTTATAGGAAAAGGTAAGCATTAAAGCTGAAGAAATAAGGCAAATGCTTTACCAGAAACTCCCATTGCTTCTCTGTAATTTGCCTGAAAGCCTGGCTCTTCATTGCGAGTGTGAATTCACATACTGAGATTGCAACAAAGGATTAAGATAAAACTCCTGGCACGGAGTCGGGGAAGAATAACATCTTTGCAAGGTCATATAGAGAAGACGATCACTGCATCCAGGTAGTCTGCTGCATATGATGTTTCTGAGAGGCTGGCAAGAACAGAGCTTGAGGCAGGATGAGGAACTGTCACAGAAAGAAAGAAAGAAGAAAGGAAAATGTGATCTGACTCCTGTTACATCCTGAGGAGATTGTCTCCAAATTCCACGGCAGGACTGGGTCAACTGCAAAGACACTGACCCAGAATAATGCACCTCAGGTCTAACATTAACCCCAATGCCTCGTGGGTCGTAGTTCAGAGCATTTCACCCATGCAATGTGAACATCTGTCGAGGAAGCAATTTCTTTTCTCCCGTTAAGTTCCCTGGGTGTGAGATTGAGGCCACCATGGAGACCTGAGCAATAAAGTTAACCAACTGCTGCACTTTAATTTCAAGAGGTTTCAGTTGCATATTCAGTCATCAAATGGCCCCACTCCCAGAGGGCATTCACCAAGAAAATCCCAGGCACAAGACGACCGTGAATCTTGGTGCCCCTTGCCATGAAGTTAGAGCAAGATGATCTCAGTGCTGCTCCTTGAACCCTCTGTAGGAAGGCATGATGGCCAGGTCTTTGAGGAACCTACTGCCATTCCTGAGACACCCATAGTTTGCTGATGACCGTGCTCCTTGCCTCAGTTTCCCCTTAGTCAGGATTTGATCACAGGAGTGGTTTGCATTTCCCTGTGGGAGCAAGTTTAGGCTAGACAGGCAAACTCAGGTGGACAGGATTTTCACTGTAGGCAGCAAGAGTTTTCAAAGTAAATGGGTTGACATCACATGTTTCATTATGAAAGGAAAACAAAAATATTTTTTGTGTGTTTTCTGATGCTTTTTTACTTACCTCTGGTAAAAAAGCAAAACAAACTGCAACGAGGGAGTTGCATAAACCCATAATTTGGCAGCCAATTAGTCTTTGATTTAGACAGTTGCTTTTTGAATCTTTTTTTTTTTTAATGTGATTCCTTGCAGCTGAGAAATTTACATTTTAAAAAGTGCTTAATGCCAAGGCAGTAGTGGAATCCCACATTTGTCAAAGAAATAAACTGAGATGAAATCCAGTCCTTGTTAACATCCTGGGCTGGGACTGCTTTAATAGCAAATGAAGGAGAGGAGGGGAGGAATTTTTCCTCTGCTGATAAGGGGCTCGTGGAGACGAGCAGGGGAGCCAGATTCCTTGTTGCCTCTTTGCCACGGCTCGGAAGGGACATACCCAGATGTGCACAGCAGACAGAAACACCTCCCATATGGCTTAGACCAATTGTGCAAATTTGTTAACAAAGGTGCAAATAGGACGGTCTAGAGCACAACAGCAAGGAGGACAGTATGACTGTGACCTTCTCCGAGTGACTCTGCAGATGCAGGTGTGACACTTGGGCTGTCTTTACCATCCTCGGAAAAACCAAGGTAGCCTCTAAATTGAAACAATACCAGTGCAGGCGTCTCGTTTGCAGTCTGGCTACAGTCAGCTCTTTGGGCTGTCTATAGATCTAGTGTCAAGAACAAACTGCAGCTTCTTTCATAAATGCAGATGCTGGAGCTTGCTTCATTTTAAACACAGTCATGTCAGAACCACTCTGCTTTGTACAGAATACAAAAGGAGAGAAAAAATACTCTCGTTCACTGTAATGAGACCAGTTGCTGGAAGAAACATCAGCCTTGCTGAAACACAGGAGAAATGCCATGCATGTTAAACCCTGTTAGAAATAACAATTTCTGAGTACCTGAGGCTATCCAGCATCAACAGAGGAATATGACAGCATGTAGATGGGTGTACAGTTTGGTGAATTATGGATTTAGGAGTCAGCTGAGTTATAGTGGACATAGATTAGGTATTGATATCCCTTGAAAAGCTCACAACGTATACTCCTACCTTCTTTTTTAGTTTCTTAACTGGTTTAAAGGCCTGAGACTAGAACACTCCCAAAACTTGGTCATGCTCAAAGCCGAAGTCATGGTTCCTCACAACGGGGGCACACAGCACAGGGAGAGCACCTGGCCCTGTCTTCCACATCTGAAAGTTTTGGGGAGGAAAAACAGAAGTCTTATAGATGTGGAGATACTTACCTTAATCATTAGTCTGTCAGCTGCTGTTCTTGCATGGCTCCTCTGTGAGACCAAGAGGGAGATTTGTGATTCTCACAGCAGCCTGGGTGGGGTTACTGAGAGTCCAGGCTTGAGGAAGCTCCTAAGGAACTGGGTGAGTGAAATCTTGCAGGCTGGGCATGGGAACCACTAACTGACTGCCACTCTGGTACAGCAAGTTCAGCAAAGGCCACCACAATGGTTGAGGCTAGAGCACTTGCCCTGTGAGGAGAGGCAAAGGAGGCATGGCTTGTTCAGCCCGGAGAAGAAACAGCATCAAGGGGACCATATAGCAGACCCCAGCACCTTTGAGAAGATGAAGACATGGCTGTTCACAGAAGTGCATAGCAGGAGAGCAAGTTCCTAGATATGAGGAAAACATTTTCCACTCTCAGATGAATTAAGCAGCAGAGCAGGTTGCCCACTGCAGGTTTTCAAGACCCAGCTGGATAAAGCTTTGTACAACCTAGTCTGACCACACAGATGGCCCTGCTTTGAGCAGTATGTTGGACTAGAGACCTTCTGTGGTGCATCCCAATCTGAAATTCCAGAAGATTTGCTCTTGTGGTGATTTAGGAAGCAGAGAGCAGCACCACAGGAGGGCTAATAGCCTTGGAGTAGAGCTTTCAGCTAGGGGATTTTTTATCAGATTCCTTCACAGAGATGGCATGGGATTCACCTCAACTAGCAGTGGGACCCTCGCAGGTAGACTTCCAGTCTCAGCCAGCTCTGTGAGCCTCCTGTATAGTCAAGGGGAAGAATGGGAATTTCATCTTGTTATAAGACAAGGTCTGAAATGGAGGAATGGGTAGGCACCATCACCTTGGAGGTGACAATGTCTTTTGTTTAGAGAGAGGATGCTCAGATGAATAGCTTGAGCATGTACCTTTTACACAGCTAAAGCTGAAAAAAATGAGTCCTATCCTAAGTCCAAGAGAGATGCTGGCTAATCTCATACTTGCATTTAATCAGTGAACTGAACTGGCTTTGACAGGAATTGCAGGGGCTCAGAGCAGCTCTAAGACAGGGACGGTGTTTGCTAGAAGTTTAAAAAGCAGAACATGTGAGGGCATGACTCCTGCTATGATCCCCTCCAGCAACTGCGTGCAGAGTGATGCCCTGGTTAAGCTCCCAGAATTAGGCATGGGAATGTCTTCACCACAAGCGAAGGGAGAGCTAGAGAATGCAATTTCAGTGAATTGGCTGGGATGGGATTTGCAGGATTAGCACAGCAGGTATAACTAATTGCATTTATCCTGCCCAAGCAGCAGGCATCAGTGTAATGTGCCTGGAGTTGTTGTGCACTGTATGTTTCTCATCCAGGTTTCCCCAATCCATCCTACACACACATCCCTTAGGGAATCTGTCTGCTCTAGGTGTAATACACTGGTCTAATCTCTGCTATCCTTCTGCCAGACTATGTGACTCAGGCGCCGCTGCAGTCTCCTGTAGCTTCGTGAGCTTCCAGAGGTATAGGAGGGAATGAATTATGTCTGCTCAGTTCTGTTTAAGCATACAAATCAATTTCTTCTCAGTTCTTATGCTGACCATTTAGGACCGATCCAAAAGAGAGCTGTTGGGTTTCTGTCAGAAGCAGAACGTGGGCTGTAGGGTGCAAGGACAAACCTTCGCTCAGATTCTCCTGATTCCAAAAGTACCCACATACTTTTTTACATCAAATCTCCCTCAGTGCCTAAAGATCTTCTGGGTGCACACAGATAAACCTTCAGTTCTGACAGCACTGACGAGCTCCATCTCACGCCCAAGCCCAATTAGCATTCAGAAACCCACTCTAACTCCCCTTCAGCTTCATGTTTTTCACCTAACACACCTACACAACCAGGGCCTTTATCAAACACCGTGGTTTTCACGGCTTGCTTTGAAAAGGCAGCCAGAAGAAGAGGTTTGTGTCCCTGCCTTTGCGCGGCACTTACAGCTGGCCGAGATCACAGAGGGGACCTGGGCTCAGTCCCCACCATTGCCTGAAGGGATTTGAGACTACTACTGCCTCCCAAAGGAGGCTCTGAAAAAAACAGGCTTTTATACACAGGTAGTTGGCTATTTCTATCCCTCAACCTCTTACGGAAGATTTTCCATATAGGAAACGGTTAACTTTACGTGCTGGAAGCAGAAGGAGAGAGCAAGAAGCAGCCTGGCATGCACCCACTTAGAAGAACCCACATCCCACAGGAGATGCACTCGTGTTTCTGCTCTGACCCCAGTGATGTTTCCTCTGTGCACCATCCACAGAACATGTGAGAAGAGAGCTTCCACACTCCAGCACACCGCAGTCGGGTGTTTACAGTGCCTCTGAGGAGCAGGGAGACGTGGATTGCAGTCTCCCCAGGGAAAGGTGGGAGCTGAGCGTGGGCTGTTCCTTCTGGGGTGACGGCGCTGGACTGTTACATAAGAGGGTGACACGGTTTCAACATATCTGGATTTTAAAAAAATAAAATTAAAAAAAAAAAAAAAAGGAGTGAGACCTCTATATCACTTTGGGAGAGAAAAGTAAAAACATTCTGAGAGTAAAATATCAAGTTCTGGGTTCCAAGTGTACGGAGGCACCTGATGCCACAGCAGCGTATTAGAGGGGAGAAGATTGATTCCTGTCCTCAGATTGTCTCTGTTGGCTGGTTCGCAGCGCACTGCTTGCAGAGATAATAGCTCGGGTCCTGGGAGCAACATCACCGCCCAGTCCTTTGAAAGCTAATTCACCCAGACAAAGCATCACCCGAACTGCAGTCACTCTGATGGTGCTTTAGAGCTAGCCCGGGTCTCTAGCTCGAGCTACACCTGCACCATGTAGACATACTCCTTCCTGGCAAATAAGTTTTGGGCGTGATTGTTAGGATCTTCAAGATAGCTAGGCTGAAAACTGTTGCTCCATGAAAAACAGTTTTCATTGATTTTAGGGGAGCTAAGACTACTTTCCTGATTTCTTGCACTGGAGAGAGCACAAGCATCCAAAAATGAAATCAATGTTGCAAGGAGATCATTTTCTTGGCACTCCTTTTTACTCATCTCTGTAAATGTATTTAAAAGGGCTCACAGAGACCAAAAAAAATTGTATTTTTGCAATCTTAGTCTGAAAGCGTCACAGAAGTGAAAAGTATCCCTGTCATATATTTTTAAATCGAGACATTTCTCTACTTGTGCCTTTTAAGTATTCTTATATATTAAAATATTTTTTATTACCGTTGAAACTCTGACTGGAAATTGGTTTTAGAACTGTGTTCTTATTTATGTTTTGATTCCCTTTTTATTAATGGTTTTAATAGGTTCTTACTTTCTAGTATATTTCTGCTTGTGATTTGAAAAGATGAGACAAAGATTTTAAATAAAAGTCATTTTTATTCAGCTAATAATTTTTATTTTTGTATTATATTTTACATATAGAAGGCTTAAGAAAAAAATAAATGAAAACAGTTTTGCAAGCAGCAACACAGAACGCTAAAGCCTTTGTTTTTCTCCATAAATAGCCCAAATCTGCCACCTACTGATATAAAGTAGAATTTAATGGCACCAGCCATTTCGATTTTCCTCCCGAAAAATCTCTCTAACTTTCCAGCTATGCAAAACCAGTGCCATCTAGTGGCTATTTCCAAGACTACACAGGCAAAAAAAAAAAAAAAAGTCAAATATTTATCAAAATATCTATTGCTGCTGGCTGCACAACAAGCTACTTAGCCATTTTGGAATGGATTCAATAGGCTTAGTGTCCTGCGACTCCACACAAATCTTTGCAGCTATCCTCTGAGGTGACATATAAACCTGTACGTTCATTTGTAGTTTATTTTAACAGCAACAAAACCCAAGACATTGTGCAAATTGCTTTTCAGGTTAAACACACCCTTCATTCTTGCTTTTTTGCCTTTTGTTTGTTTGTTTGGTTTGTTTTGTTTGGTTTGGTTGGTTTCTACTTTTATCTGTCCCTTTTGGGATTATCTAAACTTTCAGAGATTTTGAAAGGCTAAAAAAAATATTGATTGTTTTAAGCTTGCTTTAAAAGAAGGGAGATCTAGCTCTTTTTTTTTACAAAAGCAGATATAATATGTGAAGTCAAATGATCTGTGCTTTGTAGTATGCTACAATAACAAATAAAAGACATAAAAAGTATCTACAGTTTTGCTTCATTTCATATTTCTTCCACCATTTGATGAGTATTGCTTCCAAGTCACAAATTCATCCTATCAAGCTCAGTAAATATAGAGTGATTTTTATTTATACAAAAGTCCCACACTTTCAGATGCCTTGTAAAAAACCAGGGAAAAGAGGCATTGCCGTAGACAAGGACTGCCTCTGGGACTCAGTGCCTAAGTACCTGAAGAATCAGCTAGTCAATCCCTGGGATTTTCAGATACTCACCTTCAAAATTGCTTTTAACATTTAGGCCATCTTGCTTAAGGGCAAACAAATTCAGATTCAGGTCTGATGATACAGGTCTTTTAAATGGTCTTTGGTAATGCTTCCTCGTGGAATCAAATTTGAAGACGGCCTTCTATACCTGTGTTGATTTAGAGGCATATGAAGAATCCACGTTACTCTGTAGCCTGCCTCTGATCAGACAGAGCGGCTCACTGCTCACAAGAGGATGATGTGAGCTCCATTTTACACTCAGGACAAGAGAGGACCCGTCCTCACTGGGTTCATCTTCCTTAGCTTAAGGTCTGCAGAAAACCAGATACCCACCACAGATCTGACCATTCGAGGATTCTTCTAATAGTTAAGAAAATAAACAGGGGGTTTTGAGGCATTTTTCTTTTAGAATTTCGATATCTTCTCCTTCAAGGTGAAGTGAATGAGCCCCAAAGGTGCTTACTCCCTCACACCAGCTACAAAAGAGCGGAGAGGCAGTAGCCCAGAGGTTAAAAATGTCAAGACAGTCACAACTGATCAGGTGAAACTCTCTGTTTCTGGATAGAGTTAGGTATAGACTTAATTGTTGTCAGGAAATAATCATAATAATTTTACTTTAACACATTTTCAGCATTAGTCTGGGCTAATTCCACTCCTTTCCAAAATCATTCAGTGTTGTACACACAGGGGACTGATGTTCCTGGGAGTGATTCCTTTGAGACAAACACTGCAGTTGTAGATGCTAGACAGAAAATATGGAGTCTCTATTTTGGGAATCAGTTTATCTGAATACAGAAGGTATAAAACAGAATAGGTCCCTCAGTAGGAAGCACGCAACATGTTGAATATCCCTAGAAGCTCATTGGGAAAGTCAAAGAGGCCTATCAAAAAAAAAAGAAAAAAAAAAAAAAAAAAAAGAAAAAAGGCATTTTTGTCTTACCATTAAAGATAACTTTCATGCAACATAAAGCAAAAATGTATCTTTAATTCCATCATCAAAAGAAAGAGGTTAAAATCTCACAGGGTCTGACAGAACTGTATGTCATTTAAACAAGTGCAATGCCTCAGTAACACGGAGAGGGGTATGTGGGGCAAGAGATTATGTGGCCTGCTGCCTTTACTCCCATGGAAAGCCCATCAGCATTTGCAGAATCCAAGCTGTGTATTCAAAGGAATTTGTTTGCTCTGCCTCAAGGCAGCAAAGGAAACTTTCCGAAGATGACTTCGGCAGAAAACAATTCTGCACTGAGCTAACACCAAGCTGGCAGAGTAACACAGCTGCAGTACGGGGGGTGAGGACTCTTTTCATCCATCTCACCAGTCCCATCCTAGGAAATACTTTCACTCTGAGCAATAGACACTCATTTGAAATTTGTCATGCATTTGTTGACACCAGTGACAATGGTGTCAGAACCATTTAAAATGTGATCTCACAGAGGCACAGCCCATGGGCAAAACTACTCAGAATGAACTGGTGGAATGTACTTGTCAAGACCCAGGAGAGGCAAACTGCATTAGTAGTTCTTAGTTTGAGGTGGAGAGACATTCGTACATGTAATAGTAAGTAATACCGAAAATGTGAAGAAAAAACATTCATGGTCTGCATGCTTCAGGTACTCACACGATGTTCCATCAGAAAGTTGTGGTCCAGAACACATGCCACTGAGTAGACACCTGAGTGAATTATGTTTGTGTACAATATCAGGTGCTTAGCCCTGGCATATAAAGGATGTCCGACCGGAGCTCCAGCACTTCCAAAATGCTTGCCTGCTGCTGTGAACAGTGCAACGAGACACCCTGCTGATAGAGCCCTTCAGGTAGCCAAGGCAATGCAGCTAGCTTCCAGCCTCTCTTCAGTGACTTTCTAGGACTGGCACTTTTTTAAAACCAATGCACCAACAGAAGCAGGTCTCTGCACAATTTTGGAGGGAAAACAGCTTCAGCCTGTGGTATCTTAAACCCTACATCCTTGGAGGGCATCCCAGGCACTGTGGGCTGCCCAGCGGTGAGAGCTGAGCACAAAGGATAAGCTGCCCTAATTGTAGTTGCACCACTGGATGGGCAAGAATGCAAGTCTTCTGACCAGAAGGAGAACAAGAAATGAAGAGCCTGAGTCTCATTTGGGAGGGGGCATAACTGGAGTAAAACAGTGCTTTTCATCCTTCAGTACTTCCTTTCTTACCAGCCACCACCACCATCCTGTCCAATGCTCACTCTCAGAGCTTTCACCACAGTTTTGCTGCATTTTCAAGGAGCAGCTGTCACACCTTCACCTGTGCTTCTGCCATGAGCGTGAAATGGTCCCCATAAACTTTAGGAAGGCCTCTTTGCAGTTCATCCTCAAGACCCCCTCAAGCTTATCTCATTGCCCCTTTATACTCCCCACTTGACTTTATCCATCTCTTTATCCCTTTTTAGACAGAAAAGTGTTTGGAGGAGGGCTGTCTTTCTGCTCTGTGCTTGTATTGCAGGCAGTATGTGTGAATTCAAGTCCCTGAGCAGAGCTCCCAGGAGGGGAGCATTTGATGAATCAGTAGATATAAAATTGTCATTCTGGACATTATGGAAACATCAAGTTCATCCATATCTGTTGACTACTCTGAAATGAAAAGAAGGTTGGCACACAACCAAAGATGCAGATAGTCTTCTTGCAAAAATTGATGTTATCATCTCTCTTGTCTTCAAAGTAGTTTTGCATGAAACGGGAAGGATCAGCAATGGACTCCACACAATTTTGCTCGGGGCCAGCACACAAAATAAAAAGGTGAAGCATTACAAAGCCGAGTGAGTCAGACTAAAGACAAATCATTCCTGTGGTGAGTAGCTCCTTGCAGAATCAAAATTCATTTGGAAGCATCTTAGCATTGAGTTTTCAGGGCCCCGTCTTGACAAATGAGACTACCACCAGCAGACCTATGGCAGCAGTTTTATAAATGTTCGCTGTTCCTTCTGTTTATTGAAGCTTTGCTCATGCATCTAAATGACAGAGCTTGAACTTGCTTGCCATTTTAGGACATTGCTGCCTGCATTCCAAAAAATACTTCCACAGTGACCTTGATCAATCAGTTTGCCACTACTCAGTGCTTTTATCAAATGATAAGTATCGCGAAGAAAATGTAACGGTACTGAATCAGTAACAAAATTATGACTGCCTTGCAGTGACTTAGAGTTGTTTCACACGCCCTGCTAAAATCACAAGAAAAAGTAGTACTGGCAAACAAAAGGGACTATGGCTAATTCAGTGCAACCCAAACTTTTTTTTTCCAGTGTCAACATGTTGCGCTGTTGCTTCTTTGCCTGTGTCAATAGTTAATGGAAAACCCTCCTTTTCCAGCTTGTAAGAAAGCTTACCTTTTTTCAGGTTAGACTGAAAAACATATTAGCACATAAGGGAATACTTGAATGACACATGTACAAAGCATACTAAATGGATAGTAAATACAATTGGCTGTTTGGAAAGAAATTTGGCACGTCAAATATTTTTAACTGATTTTTTTTTTCCCCTGGTGTAATGAGTTAGGTGTTGTACAATTCATCACTTTCCATGATTCACTGAGCTTATATAATAACCATTTGCATAGCACTGCTTATTTGAATACCAGTTCCACCCCTACAACAAAACCTGCAAATTTCAAAAAAATTTGTTGTCACACTCATTTTTTATCAAATTCATTCGATGTAAGTAGGACTGTATGAAGACCATGGCAGTCTAAAGGAAATATTTATGAGAACTAGTGATCACAAAATAATAGTTTAAGGTGTGTTGATTTTTAATTTTGCCAAATCTTACAGTAGGTGAAGATATATAGCTGAGTCTACGTCAAAATTTTTAATCCCAGCCACCTTCTTCACCAAGAGAAAAGTATGAAATTTATTTCTTCTGCTTTCCCTGCCAAAAAAAGAAAACCCAAACCCAACCTGAAAGTCTTTCTCAAACATTTCTTAAAATAGTGTCTTTTACATTCTCAGTTAAATCATAGCATATTCTAAGTGTGTTTCCTTTAAATTTGGATTATAATATACAGTTCCTAAACAAAAAATATAGAATTCCTGTCGTGTTTTTAAATCTCAATGCAAAATTAGTAGTGAAACCACTGAAGGATCTCTGCTGCGCCAGAAGTTGAGACGATGGATTAGGGCAAGCTTTTATTAGACATCCTCAGCCAGTTTCTCTGCCATCATCAGAAGAGGTAGGGAACTGCAACCACCTTCTCACACCTCTCTAGTGCAGTTGTGGACCAGGGAGCAGATGATGGAGGCCCCAAACAGAAAGCCAGTGCCTTCAGCTGTCACTGACGGATTTCTGCTAGGCTATATGGTATGCATATTATGCAACTGAAAGCCCAGACAATCACCCTCAGAGAGATGTATAGTTTCTGAGTCTTCAGTGTGTATCTCTGTCCAGCACTGATTCCCAGCCTTCAGGTACACCAGGTCATTTGAAGTTATCCTGGAGATCTCTACTTCTAAGCATCTTTTCCATCTTCCTGGTCCAGTGCTAAAATTGTGGAGAGAACAGGAAAAGCCCCCTGCAGAATTTGGACAATTCTATCTGAATTAGGATATTGCCAGGGATTCCTATAGGACCGCACACAGCTCAGACCCTGCTCCTTGGCAAGGAGCCCCTGCGCACCAACTTCAGAAGAATGAATGGACCATTTCTCCCAGTGCCTGTAACAATCCTTGCTCTTGTAGAATTTGCTAAGAACTTTAAATTATGGCCATAATATCAAAATAAAAAAGAACAGGAAGCACTCCTGGCCCCCAGGGCAAGGATGAAATTCATACTGCTTTGGATTAGCCTCTTACAGGAGATCAGTCCTGCAGAGAACCAGCTGAAGCAATCCAAGACAGAACTCGGGGGTAAGCTGATAAACATGGATAATCAAGGTTCACTTCCCTAATTTGTTAATTTAGACCCACCCCTAAAAGTTGTTCTTGTCCTTTTATCAAGCAAACAAGGAGAAAGGACAAACATCTTACCCAAATTAATTTCAAGGACCAGTTGTATTCCCACTCATTCAATTTGAATAAGCACACCAGAAGTACATGTGGTTTTTCATACGTAGGACCATCTTCAGCAGTGTTTTGAGGCACTCACAAGATCAGGGCTAGACCCCAAGTGTGGGATTGACAGAACCCCCCTCCTTGCAGGTCCTGCTGGGGTCACGGCATGTAATGTGTGCTGAGACATCCAGAGCTGTCCAGGCTTGAGCAACTCCGCGGATTCTCACCAGCAAAAATTTACACAATACCAGATTTAGGCAGAGGAAGAAAAGATCTAAATTGTATATTTCAGTGCATACGTCCCCTCTGTGAATCTGTCCCTCTGCTTTCACATTGCAAATACTGTAACCTTCTTCCCGCTCTGCTTATTAAGATCCCTAATTACATTAAAGCTTATCATCACTTATTCATGAAAGCATCTCTTTAGCACATCCAAAGTGACTGATCCCCAAGGTTAGAGTTACAATGACAGAGAGGCATGTGTGTGTTTTCACAGAAGCACTCTTTAAATGAGTTTTCTTTTGTAACTTTTTCAGCGAGCAAGGTCAGTTTTATTGGTTTTGTTCAGCTGGAACTCCTTAGCACTAGAAAATTAGATTGTGTAATCTATATACTTTGCCACCTGATCTCCAGCCTGAGTACGCTACCTAGCTCCAGTGATTTTCTTTAATGAGGTGAAAATGCATATAACAGTTTTAAATATGCAGGCTAACATTTTCCTCCATCTATAATTATGCAAATCGTTATATAGTTGTCTCTGCATGACAGAAGTAATAACATCTTATAGAGACCCTGTTAAAACTCTCTGAAATCATCTACACAGATGGATATTTTATAGAAAATACAACACAGACACATTAATTAGTTACAAATCACCACTACCGTCTCCTAACAAGCTATGTGACACGGTCTAAGGCGTGTACTGTATAATGATATAATTTTGTTTCGTTTGCAATAGATAACTGAAACACTCTCAAACAGTTAATAAGATCAAATGCAACAAGAAAAGTCACAAGCTGTTACTATTTTTCAAGATGTAGAAGTACAATATATATTTAATATACACTCCTGATTTTAAGACAAGTGGTACCATCTCCATCCTTTAGCATGTTTCCTTGTCTCCTCTCCTTTCCCCACTTCCTTTCATTCATGAGCAGTGGTGGAGCTTGTCAATTCATTCCCATTTTGCACCCATCCATAACTCCTCAAATGATAGCTATTTATGCAGGATTTAGGCACAGTCTCCTATTCAGGTACTGTTTGTGGCTGGGGATACTTATACTTCCCAAGAGAAACACACTACCAGAGGATGCACTTTTGATACCTGTATTTTTACCTGCTTGTTTTGAGGGTTAAGATAAGCAAGAAGTATCCCAAGCTCTCACACACATAGTATATTCATTTTCTTTTTCTTTTTTTTTTTTTTTAAAGGCTGTTTTTAAAAAAAAATCAATTTCATTTTAACTTAATGGCAATATTTTGAAAGGAATTTCATTGACATAAACATTTTTATAAACATTTGCATTAAAAAAAAAAGCTTTCAGAATTTTTAAATAGTTCCCATGAGCCCCATTCAGAGCTCGTGAGGTGTGAGTTGGTACCTCACACCACTTCTTCTAATTCTTGCTTCATTTTTTCTGTGAGACAACTTCAAAAGCCTGTGAAGGACCATGAAAGTCCTAAAACAAAGTCCCCTGATGTCAGTGTGAAGGAAGAAGACACTACCAATGGCCCCTTCCTGGCAACACAAGAAACAGCATCTTGGAAGGAGCAGAGATTCTTGCTGAAGGCAGAAGAACTAGACACAGGAGAATCCGTCCCTTTTCACCATACCCTCAGTAATTATATTTCTCGCTTTACCCTTTTCGGATCTGCTGCCCACCTTTTCCCATCAGAGGAGAGTACACTCACAAGGGTTTCTTGGGAGAAAAAAGAGCAGCTAGCCTATGGTTCAGACCTTCCTGTGGCTCCATGTCCTGTCTGTGCACTGTCTCACCTGGGGAGGCCATAAGGAGGAGGGGTAGCTGCTTCTTCATTAGGGCCTTCAACTCATTTCTGTTACGGTAAGATAAATCCACAGATTCTCTCAACCTGCCCCTTGGCCCCCTGGCTCCTTTACCCATCATAAAGTTGCAGAAGCTCTATTCATTACCATACAACCCTACACATTTTAGAGACATTTTTATTCCTCTACTTTTCCCCTTCTTCCCATTTCAGGTTCCCTTTTCCTGCATATACCTCCTCTAGCCCACCCCTAGCCAGACAGATGAACTGGGCACTTAATTTCACAGCTGCCTCTAAAAGAAGAGCTGTTTAAACGAATATGACATGCCTATCCATGCGACAAACACTCGCACAAGCACAAATACACATCGAGCATGTAAATGCCCTCAAAATGCACCCAAATAATTTCTACATCGACTAAATTTTACCTGCACGGTTCTCACAGCCATTCAGCCAGCTCCAGGCTGTGAGGAAATCTGCACGCTTGGAAGGAGGGCCGTGCTCCTTGTACACCCACCAATTCAATGGGAAACATGAGCAGAGGACAGAGGTAGGACACTAATATCTGGGGACAGGTTGTTTTGAGGACAAGATGCAAGAAACCTCTGGAAAAGGAGAGAGTCTGCACAGCGGGTGCTTGTCTTGCTCTCCATGCCACATAACAGAGACTGAATATTCAATGGACGGGAGTCTTGAACCTGAATCCCCTTGATCCCTAAATTAACCTGGCAGCTGAATCAGCTTTTTTGGTCTAATGAAAAAAAAAGCTAACTATTTTTACAATTTTTAGGGGCACTTTCCCTGGGGAAACAAGAAAGATATATATGTATATGTCACACACCTATATAAAAAAAAAAAGTGCAAATATTTATCTCCGATTTCTTAATAGCCTCATTGTCTAGTCACACAGCTGGGATGTGAAAAACACACACAGAAAAAAAAAAATCATTGTGGAAAGAAAAGAGAGTTTTCTTCGGTTTTTAAGGCACAAAATTTCATGGGACAGGAAAATCGCTTCTCACAAAGATGTATTAAAGCTGCCCTTTGTGGAGTAAAGAAAAATCCCAGAGGTCAAGTAGAAGAGAATATGCCTCTAGCTTCAAGAAAAAACCCACAAACTTAATGGAGATCTATTGGAGGACACCGGAGTCTGCTTCAGAGAGACAAAGGGTATAAAGAAAGAGCAGTCTTTATAATGAGAAACCTCTGTTCATTCTCCGAGTGTCAGGGACTTTGCCATTGACGTGCTATTCCTCTTCCTTCTCCTGCTCATTCAGGCCAACTCCTTTGTGCTGCTGTTCATGGCTTTAATAGCTATCTGCTTTGGACATCATTAAAAGTGCTGTGGCTTGAGGCAGTAATAAGTCTCTGATCTGTTTATTAATGACAGCAATCCATAAACAAATAAGTTCCATTTTGCCTGGAGCCTTGCTGTGGCTTAAAAATGCATCTGAGGACCATTTCTGCTTTAAGTTTCTGATTGTGCCGAGTCCTATTAAGTCACAAGAAAATAAACCTTGTGCATCACAGTGGCTATTCAGTGGTTAATGGGTCCCCCACTGTTCATGAAAAGTCTTTCTATAAGTGCTCTCTTCACTGGAAAACTTACGTAGCTCCAAAGCTACTGATGCAGCTAGCTGGAGTAACAGGCTCCTGAAAAGTGACAGATTTAAAGGAAGAAATAGTGTGCGGTTTGCTAGAGGCAAGTTATTTTAATATAATGCAGCAAAGACAGCTCTCTACGTTTAATCATCAGGCTCCTGATTTTCTCCTCAACATTTGAATTTCACAGAATTTAGGGATTTGGGGAGATGCTGTTTTACATTCCCCCTCCCAGCTGTTGAGAGTACCTGCCAGGTTGACGTTGGGAGCCATGTTTTTAAGTTTCCCATCTATTTTAAACAAAAACCTAAACAATTGCATGCATAAGAGGCCTCAAAAAGCAGCTGATACAGGCTTTCCAGGACACTTGACTGCTCTGGCATTTTCAGCATCAGTTGCACATTCTTATCTTTGCCTGTCCAAGAAGTCATTTTAATTCTTTTAAATATTTCTGTGATGCCTCTCAAGTATAAGCACATGTATTTATCTAACAGCTTCTATGAGCAAAGGGACATAAGAGTCCAGAGCTTCTGGTCTTGAGTTTCCCAGGATTTCTACTGCTAATCATTGGACTTCATCACTATCTGCTATGCCAGGTGTAATGTGAGAGTACCACGGCTTGCCCACCAGTGTATATGTGTTTGTGGACCTCTGGATAAAGGTCTAATGTAGGGTCAGGAAAAAATAAAATCATGAAATTCCCCTACATTTAGGTGGCTAATCAGAAAGAAAACAAAATATGCTTAAAAAAAAAAAAAATCAGTGTAGCTTCCTCCTCCTGTAGGTCTCAGAAATAACTTTGATAAGTGTGAATACCTCACCTCCCTGCTTTCTGTGTTGTTTTGTCTCAGGCTCTGACTATACCAGCTGAATAGACCAAGAGCCATCTATGGTCCCCAATTAATATAGAATAAAACACTATGATGCTTTAAAATCTCACATGCGTACATTTTAAAACCCCAAATTTATGACTGTGTCTCTGAGGCAGATCAGTAAACAACCCACTCAAGCCAGAACAGTGGTAGTCTGCGTCTCATCTGCAGACCCCTGGTGCCCATGGACCAGTTCTCAGCAGGGATCAATCATCCAGTATGCCATGACTATTTATCTTCTCTTGATCAATTATGCTCCAAGGACATCTCTTATTTCCTTTAGGTTGATTCTATCAATTCTTTGAGATGTAGCACTTCCAGCCGAGTCATGAAACTCTCTGTTCTCAGCAAGTCCAACCTCCAGACTCCTATGGGTATTTTCTACCTGCCTCTCTGGCTTCTATTCCCATATTAATTCAGCACTCTCTTTAACCAATTCTTACACTTTTCCTCAGAAGCATTTTCACAAAATCTTTATTGATTCTTCCTCTCACCTCCCTCAAAAAAAAATGAATTAGTTTGATCATTCCAGGTGTCTTCCTGCTACATCCAATGTCAAAAGAGAAAAACAATGACCAAGAAGCCCTGCAAGTTATAAAGGTGGGGTCCATATGACTTATCCTTAAACTTGTGCAGTACAGACCTGTTCATCTGGGCCTGTCAATCTGAGCTTTCTTAGTTGACAATTACAAGAAAACTATTCACAGGACAAGATTCATCCAACCTGGTTTTGCTATCAACTTTAAGATGAGATGCAGTTGGTATTTCTCTCCATTGTTTTTAAAGGCCACAGAAGTTGACTGGCTCCAGTACCAACATGTATGTTGTAGAAGTCTACAGGTGGTTAGACAAATCCCAAACTGTGATCAGAACATCCAGAGTCAAATGTTGGGCTTGAAATGGAAGTACAATCCTGGGAGCACAATGAGTTCTCTGGTGGGGGGAATGGAAGGGTTGAACAAAGTGGATATCTGGGCATGCGAGTCCCAGTCAGGGTGTGGGTCAGGCGATGTAAGACAGAAACAGTATGACTGGGAGAAATGAATGTGAGGGTGAGAGAATAAGCAAACTCAAATTTGAAGCTGGAAATTCACCTTTGTCCAGAAATTTAAAAGACTGGATTACATTCTTTCTCTGAGAATAAAAAAAATAAAAATTGAAGAGTCAATACTAGACTATAATAGAATGCAACAAAATACAATAGGAATACAATAGAAGACTTTTAATTAATTCTTGTGAGTTTCGAAGTCTGACTTGCAAGTACTCTTTTTCAGTTTTGAGGCTGGTAGTACTGACATCTCTAGTATGTTACTGGCAATTGTTGAGGAATAGAAAGGAAAAATAAAACTAAAAGCAAACAAAAAAAAGAAAAGAAAAATAAAGACAAGAAAATCCATATGCTGAGAAGGAAGCTATGTGAAACATTGCTCGGCTGTCACTGAGCTCAGATTGCAAAATATCAATGAGAAAGGCCTAAACTCTCCCTGCTCCTGGCCCTCTGTGTTCCATCATATAACAGAGGAAGCTGTCCCCCTCTCAGCATGGGACTCAGCAAATTCGGAACATGATCATGTAAGCTTGTAAGCTTATATCTTCCGTTCCAGCTCAGATGAAACATACCCTTGCACTGGTGCCCTAAAAGTGGAGAAAGTACACACATTACCATTTCCAGTCACCACGGCCTTTTTTAAGCACACTTCAGGCTTGTATATCTGGTGCCAAATCCATTCTAAGGAATAGAATAGGAGGGAGACTGTAGACTGCAATTGTGAGACTTATTGATTTGTCTCTCATCTGCCTTTGCTGTTCTAAAACCTGAAAACAAGGCAAATAATATTTTTCCATTCAGCCCTGCATTCTATCCTCTTAGAACTAAGCTGTCTGACTACTCTTTGCCCTGCTCCTGCATGAGAATAACGGCAATTAAACCTGAATACCACGGGTTAATATCTAGTCATCATGTGAATGTAATTTTCAAATTAATACCCAGTAGAACAGCAGCTTCCAAAAAGCTTACATACTGTGAATAAAAAAAAAAAATGTTTATCTATCAGACCCTAAATAATCAAACACCATTGACCTTAATGTCAATATCTCTTCTTTATTTATTACTTATTCTGAGTCCTTTCCAACCAAATAGGCTGACACAGAAAGTATCCATTCACTTATGCTTCTGAAGGTTAATATCACACATGGGACTCACTTCATCTGACTTTGGCTATCTAAAAGTTAGGCAGCTAGTCTCAGGTAGCTACCTAGGCTTCATCAGTTGAGGATCTGGAAGATTATCTAATCTGTCTTAAATATTTATGTACTGTTCTCTGGAAGAATCTCTACTCCCTCGAGAGGGAACGTGAAACTCTAGCTAAAATTAAGGTAATCATAAGGTGGCTAATGTTACCTGAGATTAATCCCGCTATAATTAAGACAATTTGCTCAATACCGATCAAATTCTCTCATACCCAGTTTCTCCCTTCAAACATAGTGCAGCACTGGGCATTTTTAAAGCAAGCCAAGGTTACGCAGTTCATTATACTTCTCTAGTAAATAAGAAATTAGATAACCTGGACTTCATCACAAGTGTCTAGCCATAGGTACATATCATCTTTCATTCATATCCTTTAATCATCTTATTGACAGCAGTTACAGTGAGGATAGCCTCTGTTCTCAATCAGTTCTAGTGACACACACTGGTTGGAGATGTGGTGTAAGTGGCAGCTGATGAATGTGGGACACCTCTTACTATTGATAAAGCACAAAATAAGCCTCAGACCAAAGCCGATCCTTATTCAGAATGTTTCCTGATACTTGCCATGCAGTTGGAAAAATTAGCTTGGTAGTTTTCTCTGCTCAAACCACACGCACAGAGATTGCTAGATTCTTTGTAGATAGCAAGATCTTGATTTAGTTGTCTGAAGACAAGAAATGGCGTCATTTGAAATCCCTTAGCAGATGGAGCTGGCAGGTACGACATAGGACTTGTTGGAGACTCTCTGTCATCAATACAGGAAGCTAGATGATACACAGGACATGCAATAACATATTAAATTGTACTAGACACCCACATTTCAGCAACTGAACTGATCATCAGGAGTTGGATTTTGTTCAAGATCATGACACTTAAATGTAGGCATGTAAATGTGAGAGGTGTCTAAGCTTCCATTAGAGGCAATAGAAAGTACTCAGTATCCAGTGGAGGCCAGAAAACTGGCATCTCACCCTGATGTAGAAGGTGGAATTCAGTCATCTCTACCTTCAAAAGGTATTCATCCCTTTCTGAAGTCACATTTACTATGAGGATGCTTGTCAGGGTGCCTTTGTGCATACAAAAATTTTCTCTCAGCCTTTGGAAAACCTGAAAAGTTTAGAAGGTCTGAAACCCTGCAGTCTGTATAGACAACAGCAGTAGAGCTGCAACAGTTAAAGTGACTAGAGCATGAAAGTGACTAGAGCAGGTTTTCAAGTATGAATTCCTAAATTGAGTACAACCAGGGGTGGCTCTTACTTTAAAGATAGTGCAGTCCAGCCTCACCAACCACAGGATGTTCATAGAATCATATAATCATAAAATCACTTTAAGATCATCAAGTCCAACTGTTAACCTAGCACTGCCAAGTCCAACCACTAAACCATGTCCCTAAGCACCACATCTAGGCATGTTTTAAATATCTCCAAGGATGATGAGCTGACCACTTCCCTGTTCCAATGACTGACTATCTTTTTGGTGAAGAAATTTTTCCTAAATCCAATGTAAAATAGATTGAACAAGAGATGTCCTGAGGTCCCTCACAAGATGAATTATCCTGTGATGCTGTGCTTTCATGACAATTGGCAAATTCTGAGCTCTTGGCCTAAGACCAAAGTCAACACCACACTTTAGAAAATCCTCTGTCTTTGACACCTCTACCTTTTTGGTTCTATGTCTACTAGTGGAATGAATGCTTTAAAATTCATCTACTTGGCAATACAGAGAGAGACATTAAGAATTACTAAACCTTCCAAAAGTCAGACTATGTATTTAAAACTCTCTTTCAAGTCCACGACCAACTGCATTCATGTTCACTGTACTGCAGCTCAATATGCAACCAGTAGACTACCTCACCAAATGAACAATTGTGAGAGGAAATAACAAATTTGAAGCTTCCACACGCTTCCAAGAGAAAGCTATTTAGCACAGTTGTCACTGCAATTTGATGCATTAGGAAAAGTCATTGTTCAGTGGAGCTCAGACTGGTGCCTTCACCTATGGAGAAAGATGGCCTCCTGCCAATTTCTGTCTGCTGCCTGTTGAATGATGCAGAAAGGCTGGCTGACTCACAATCTTTTTTTTTTTTTTACCTTGTCTTTTCTTCTTTATTTAGCTAAATGCTTTCTTTAATTGTTCCTTTAATTTGAAAATAAAGATAAAAAGGAAACTAACAAAGGCTCTCTACATGGCTAACTTTGTAAGAAAGCACTGGGGCACATTCATGGATTGCTTTAAATAAATTCATATATTCTGGCTGTGCTTTCAACTCAACTAGGCATGGATTAATGCTATTTTATTCATACACTGTAGTGTCTCCCTGGAATTCTGAAACATTATTTAAATGTATATTGCTAAGTAGATGAGGTTTGTAAGTTTTCAGCTAAAGCTGTGTAATACACATTAATTATGCAATTACTGTCTTGGGTCTGAATTTATATAGGTGATCAATTTACTTAGTTCTTTGTGGACCATTATTGACCAATACACAACAGATGTGCATTACACATGCATATAAAATACTACTATAGATACATTAAAGGCAGAGCTTGCAGCATTTCCTATTCTGCTTGCACAACACTTTCTAATATTAAAATTTACTTTATGCAATTTGGAAAATTTTGTTTAAAATTTTCTCTACTGTCTTAGTATCAAAATTCCAGAAAATCTGACCAAAAAAATAGGCTTAGAATAAAAATATGAAAAATGTAAGGGGCTTTGTAGTCCCAGGACAGACCTAGTCTTCTAACAAGAGTCACTAGGATGCAATTTTAATCTTAGTTTATATCCAAGATACAGAGATTTCTCTAGCTTTCCTTCTCAAGCCATAACCCTTGAAATGTGCCAAATCTCAATGCTGTGACAGAAGTATACAGAGATCTCAGTAACAGCCAGTGTTCCTCAATGCATTACAAAACCCAGCTGTCTGCCCTGTCACCTGACACAGTGGCATTTCTTACTCCTGCTTTGTGCTGCATGAACAAGCTGGGATGTCTTCTCCCTCAAAGTAACCCTACACACAAGTCATGTCCCATACATGCCTTTTAGCCCAAACAAGAATCTGACCAACCTATTCTCAAGACCCCTAACTCTGAGACTAGACCCTTTCTCTCTTATTCCCTTCTACCAAGCAATAACTGTTTATTTTTTACTGCTATTAAATGCTTATTTTTTCATTTGACTAAGAAGCATCTTACAGGATGGTAGGATATCTGGATTTCATTTCTTCCTAGCAGAAGAGCCACTGAACTCACTGGCATCCAATGCTCATCCTATGCTTTCAGCTGAGATCTGGCTGTTAGGCAACCCAGGAATACCACAGGATTAAACTCTGGTCAGAACAAAAAGAAGGGATAAGAAAAACTCATGAGCCCTACCAAGACTACAATACTTCCAAGGAGTCCTCTTCACTTGCTGACATCCAACACTGAGATGCCTTTGTAGCTTAGGCCCTTCTAAGTCAGAAAGCACCTGAGAAGGCATTTAAAAAACTGCAGTTCCAAAGTGAGACACCTTGATTCAACCAACATCTTACTGTAGGTGCAAAAGGTACCTTTTGAATCCAGGTCTAGCTCCATGTTTGGACTGAACTCAAAAATCCACAATGTCTGGGACTTATGTGTCCACTGATCTTTAGCATATCTGTACCTGTTTGAGAAAACATCTGAAAGGTGAAAAGCCACAGACATCAGGAAGAGGACAAGCTACAGTGCAGAGAATGAATTGCAGATAAAAGACATTTTGCTTTGTTCCAGACTATTCTGGGCAATATCTAGTGAGGATGCAGAAAACAGTTTTTCCAAGACTCAGAAAGTTTCTTTGCTTTGTATTATTTACCTGTCAAACATAGGGTGAAAGGTACCAGTGTTACAGAAACTGGTTTTGACATTCTGTGGTAACATCTAAAAATGAGACCTACATGCACATGTCCTCACCCTACACGCCTACATGAAAGCTACATCCAAGTGGACATGCTTTTGAGACATTCAAGCTGAGCTCTGTCTTGGTGTAGGATCAAGCATCACTAATTTATGTCCTATAACACAATAAGACTGTCCAAATCACAAGAGACATTCTGGGATCTGCAATTTACTTTGGTGCTTCTGCTTTTCTTTAAAATAAAGGGATCCAAATGTATACAAGGTAAGCTCTGGAGAGGAGTGGGGATGTGGAAGGAGAACCTGCAGCACCACTGCAGGCCCTGGATTCATTTGTCACATTTGCTTTTTGTAAACTCTTTCACTCTTTTTGAGAGAAACAGAGCAGATTGTGAGCGGTATAAGTATTTTGTCTCTTTGTTTTCCCTAGTCCCTAAAGGTGGATACATTAAAAAAAAAAAATAAAAATTACCACTCAGGGATAAAAGAGAAAAAGAGGTAATAGCAACTACTCGTAAGCACTTGGCTTGAGATTCCCCTGACTGAATGTAGCTGTGTGCTATGTAAGCCCTGTGTATTAAGGTCAGTCATTTGGGCTCCCTAAGTAACCAGTGATTGAAAATTGGCACTGCTAGAGTGTGATTTATTTTTTCCAAAGTGTGTCTCATTTCAAGTAGGCATCTAAAACTGGTCAGACAACCCTCTCCTGTGTCTAGAAAGGGAGCTTCTGGTGACTAGCTCAAAATACATCAACACAGCAGAGAGCTGGGTAGGGTTCAGTTCACCCTAAGTCTAGGAACTTAATTCAGTTCCCCATGCATTGGCATCCGAAGCCAGTTTAGTGACCCTAGGCTATCACAGGTACCTACATGGAGCTGGCAGACATGATGCAGTAGGTACAAGAGACCCATGCTCTGCTGAAGTGGCAGCTGAAAACCAGGCGGGGTACCTAACCTGCCTAAAGTAGCATTATACACCCATGTGCAGGCAAGTGAATCAGCTCAAGGGTCCTCCACCTAGGCATCTACAAGCATGATAGGTGTGTAAGCTTCTGTTAAATAGCTAGTTAATATACCTATAGCCATAAAGTCAAATGTCTGTGATCAATATAGTCAAGAGGACCTGTTATCCAAGAGAAGACCATTTCTCTCTGATGCTGCTTGGGATGGGAATAGCCTAAGAGTGTTGCATGCCTACAGACCTACAATCTACAGTCCTGCTTCCTTCCCACTTTGGTACCTTCTCCTTTTCAGAGACATGGGCATATCAACAGGAACCAGCAGAGTTCTGGAAAACTTGATATAGAGAAGGTGGGAGGACAGCTCATTCAAAAGGGTGGCAAAAGGGCATAGTGGATTGGTAGGAAAGTATTTTTGCATACAAATTGAATTTCACATGAATAAAACATGATCTACAGGTGAGCTATTTTAGGACTGAAGTCCTGGATGCTTTGGCATCCACAGGAGAACTTCAGCAAGGGCCTGGATTTCACACTTGACACTAACCCAAGTGTTACCAGAGGTCCAGAGTCACAGAATCATAGAATTATAGAATATCTTATGTTGGAAGTGACCCATAAGGATCATCAAGTCCAACTCCCTGCTCTTCATAGGGGGTAACACTAAACCATATGACTAAGAGCATTGTCCAGATGCTCCTTGAACTCTGAAAGTCTTGGTGCCATGAGTCTTAGCTCTGGCTTTAAATTTTAACTGAGCAAAGGACCCTTGGGGTAGGGGTTGGGGCTTGGAGGCATTGACTAAACCTTTTTAAGGAACTTTTAGGAGTTTAGTAATTAGTTAAGCTGCCAACATAGATGTAGCCCTGAGAGAAAGGAAGAGAAACAGAAGAAAACAGAAAGAATATATTTGCAACTAAAATTCATGTTTTAGCCATTCTATTTTAGCTAAATTTCTTCTCTCTTCTTCTTAAAAGTAGAAAAGGAGAGTACAAGTAAGGCGTATGAAAACTAACAACTTCCAATGTGAATGGAAATGCTAGTGTAGTTTGCTTCATATTAGGATAACAGTCAGGGTCTGAAAAACTAAGAATCATTAAAAACAAAGAAAGTCTCTGCTAGACAAGATCTTTGTCTCCTATTCAGCATATGGCATAATGAGGCCCTTGCTCGCAGAGCCACACTTCCTAAAACTCGATTACTTATAAAATCCATTGCTCCCTCAGGTAAGGAAAATTTTAAAGCTTTTCAAGTGGCAGAATTAGCAAAGCTATTTGGTAGTGTTTCTCCTCCTAGGAGACTTCTCTTCTCAGCTGTTGCTTCAGCCTGGCAGCCCAGATGAAAGAACAGCCTAGAACAGAATAGATGAGGGACTCTGCGGGAGGGGGTAAAAAGATCATTTTCACACCATTCACAAGAATTGGATCCCTCAGCTGCATAGGGAGCTAAAATTAGCCTTCTCTACAGGTCTTCGACTTTTTAAGCATTTCTAACAACTCACAGACTAGAATTGTACTTTACGGAGCCACAGGAACCACCCTTACTGAAATTTTATTTGCATTGCTGAAGAAGTAGAAGGGTGTTAGGGTGCTAGCTATTCCTCTGCTCTTTTTTTCCCCCACTAGCACTTTGAAGAAGTTCCCTCACAGGAAGCTAAAGCTTTGATTTGTCCCTCCCTCCCTGCTTCTCATTGTCCTGACTCACTGTCTCTCCACACAAGTGAGATATCAAAAAGATCATGATAATTTGTTGGAGTAAGTTGCAATCAAACAACTGCATTTCAGATCCTGGCAAAGGTGAACTAAATACCCCATTCAAAAAGTCATTTGCCCAGTCTTAAAAGAGCCTAAATGAAAAGTTCTACTAATCAACATTTAACGAACATTATCATAAATATTTTTGACAAAATGGCATGCATGAAAGTTCATCTGTTCTAGCAGCAAAAGCAAAATCAGATTAAAACCTTAATTAAAATATGAAGAAGAGGCTTGTCATGATCTTCAACACAGTAGAAGATTCCTTTTTTGAAAATGAAGCTCTCTCTTGCTGTCACATTACACTATGTTGTTAATGAGCCCTTTCATTTCTCCCTGCATAGCAATATATTTAATCTTAGCTGCATATTTTAAATGATTGATGTTCCCCTAATTACATTTTATGATATATTGTGCTGTGCCACCTCTAATGAGTAGCAAACATGGCATTACCTCACTAGTACTCAACCACAGAAATCAATAACTGACATTTATTCAATGAACTGCAAATTGTGATTCACTAGCTTCTCTTTGTGTTGAGTAAATTCTAACTGTAATTAATTTTCATGCATATCACAAATAGCAAATGTGTGTACGGGCTAACTTTAAAAGCAATTTGCTCCTTCTCTGGCTAATTACAACACAGCAAAAACTCTCAAGCCATCATTCCAAAGGCTGAGAAAAAGCAATGCCTTGACAGAAGCCATCTCCTTAGATGGGTAGAGCACAGTCATTGTTTACACTTTTGAGAATACTTCAGAGCCATTTCCTAAGACATGAGGTTTCTCCTGTCTTAGTGAATGAAGGTGGGTGGTATCATTCACAAACAATCTTGCCTACATATATTTGCTTGTGCGCAAGAATGAGAAAGAAACTCCTCATTAGCTTTGCTACCAAGAAACAAATATCCTACTGTAAGAAATATATAACTGCCTTTTTCAAAAGACAAACTTTGTCAGGTGTCATCCAGAACGTGTAATAAGAGAGTCAACTCACCGCTATTCACAAGTAATGGGTTTGCTTGTAAGTGACATCAAAGTTTGAAAAACTACTACTTGTTGTCCCATTCCAAACTCCTACCTGTGCCTAACTAGCTTGTGATTTCTGTACTGAAAATGTCCACTCAAATCAGAGGACAGTACCAGGGGACTTTACAGCTAGTGCTCTATTTGGCACTCTGGGCCAAAACTGTACTGGGGACCAACTCTGACGATACAGATAGTGGAGTGCCAAGCCCAGGAAAAAACTCTAACACCACCTAATTCACCAGTAAAGGCGTAGCCAACATTTTCCTCCTACAACCCATCACAGATTTCAGCTTTTCTTTCTAAACAGTTCCCCTTCAGCCTCACAGCATCTACCTCAAGCCCCTGAGGTCAGCTTTCTGCAGCAGGTACCATTTGCTGTTACACCCTTGGCAGGGTTCTGCATGCATTACTTATTTTGGATTTATTGGTATTGTTAACACAGAGTGAAAAAGTGCAATGGATTATGCTACATTAGAATACATATATCCTACTGTACAGTCAGTTACAACTGACTGTTGTAAATTGCAACCCAACTTCAGTCTCAATAATTACTGCCAGTGTCATCCTGGTGTCCCAAAAGATGACTGCAGGTAGATGATATCTGATGAGAGCAAATCTGACCAACATAAACATCTGAGTTACATCTAAGCTCCAGGTGCTTAGTGAAGGAGTCCTCCTAAAGCATGTCCCTGAGTTCTCTGAGTAGTCAGCAGGCACCTTTGAAGACCTCCAAACAGAGAGCCTGCCTGGCGGATTGAGGTGTCCAAAATTAAGCAGGCAAGATCCTTCTCTAAAGTCTCTGAAAGACAGCTGTCTCCTTCCGTGAGGTAAAGAACTTAGTACACCTGATTTTTGAGGCAACCAAAGTGTGTGCGTCAATTCAGTACCTCAAGCAGAGATTCCATTCTGCCCAAAAGAGACACTGAATTTGGACCTGCACTGGTTGTCAAGCTTGACTCTTCACCACCTAGTTCTGTGCAAAGCAAGAATAAATACAATAGAAATCACACTGAGTCAAAGAGTTCTTTCTAAACACAAAAAAGATAGGAATTTATACAAGTTTTATTTTAATCTTTATTTTAATAGTCACTTGAAACAAGTAATAACAATATGTTGATTTATTTTCAAATTAAACAAACAAACCTCATTTATATAATAATTTGACCACTGCTCATTTCTCAGATTTGCATCAAGTTCAGTGATTTAAAGGAGGCTTCAGCCTCAGGTCTATATCTGCAAATAAACCAATATTTTCTTTCTCAGCCTATACAACAGAGTTATTCTTAACTCCAAAAAAGACACTCTTGGTTCCTCTTGGCATCCATTGGGAGGAAAAGAATCAAGAAAGACAGGTAGAGAGGTCAAATTAATTGTGAAGTAGAGTTGCCACCAAGATTTTAAACTAATTGGCTTGAGTTTCTTTTCAACCTTGCCTCCATTTTTAGCTTCTTATCTAAGTGTCTCAAAGACAAGGATGTCTCAGGGTCGGCTCTAGACTAATTGCCAGAAGCCAACTCTAGATCCGAGAAATGGTAAAAGAGCAATTTAGACACATTTAGGGCCATCTTAGACAGATGTCCAGACTGTCACTGAATTTTCCACCCATATTTAAGGCAGATGGACAAAAGAGCAAAACTACCGAACCACAACTTGCATCCCTGATGTTTTTTAGAGAAAAATTCACTTTGATGCCAGTTTTGACACATTAAATAAGCCACACTAAAACCCCTTCCTGGTCTCCTGAAACTTGCATTTGGAAATGCTGTATTTCCAAAGATGTTTCAGCTTCTATAAAATATAAAACTAACGTGAAGTTACGAAGTTAATTTAACCTACCCTAGGCAAAAGCAGGCCTCTATCAGCCTTGAATGGTTAATCCATAGACAAGCCTGCTAATGAGTCTGCTATTCTATTGAGGTTAATGAGCCCTTGAGCATCTGGTGAAGGCACAGACACTTAGCAATTAGTGTCTTTTATTCAAACCAGCTGACAGGCTAGGCAGCAGTTGATTCCCCGCTTTTATTATATTGTTGCCATAGTACCTAGCATGCCAACTCTGAGCCTGCATGCACTGGTTATGTTGGTTAAGAATGGATTCCTTCACCTTTATGCTGAGCCCAATGATATAGGCTTTATGGAGTGGATTTGAACCACATAGTCTCCTTTCAGGTCTTTATGGCTTGTATGCATGGTCAACAAATCTCAGAAATGAACTCTTCCTCGAGAGAGATCAATTCAATTCAGTTCAACTATCAAAGGTCAAACAGGATAGCTAGCGTATCAATACAATACGCAGTGGAAAACTATTTCCTATTCCCTGTTAGCAATCCTAAGATATACAAAGACAGGCATACCAGAGCAGTGTTACTTCCCAGCATACATTGCTCACACGTGTTGGCTCCTAGAGCACAAAGTATGTATGGGATATGCAGGATTTTAAATTGCCTTTGTGCCACTGTATGAAGCTGTACCTGAAAAACATTTCATTTGTAAGGAAAGAGGGGGGGACAAGGAGAAAAGAAAAACTGAAGAAGTACTATTATTCCCCCTTAATGTATAAAGAAAATGAGGTACCGAAGGAGGTAACCACATCATCCATTTTCAGCTACTTTAGTATCTAACTTGCATGCTCTGAATTGCCCCCTGGAGGATCCTACTTCTTGTCATTGGCTGCACATGGAAATTGCCAGCCTTACTTATTACCTTTGGTCTCTAAATTGTAGCTAAGATAAATCACCACAACAGCCTAAAGTAAATGTTACATACATGCTTCAAACAAGCCAAGGGTTCTGTTCCAGAGTGACAGCTGCTTCCCTTGGGATGACTCTTGTGGCTCTTAATCCTAGTTATTCATCCCACCCTCCTCTCAAGGTATGAATGTCTCAGCTGGGGCATTGCAACTGCAAATGAGGCAGCAACTAAACCGTCATACTTCACAGGCTTGTTCAGGTAAACTGGCTTCCCTTAATAAACCAGGCTGACACCTGTGACAATCAAATCTTATTTAATATTGATATTGAGGTAGAACACACATATCAACCAAGCCACGTTATCGTTGCCCTGGTCTCTGTTGTACCATACAGGTTGCTAACATTCACATAACCTATCAAAGGGGGGTTCATATATACACAGTTGGAAGAAGACTGAAAACACTAAAAACATAGCCCATTTAAGAGCAATCTAATTTTCACAGTGACTTAGAAAATTTAGTGGGGAACATGGACCAAACTTCTGACTATAGACTAAGTTACAGCTATGTATATATTGTCCCTGAGAAGCAGACTTCAAACTGCCTTGGTGTTTGTTTGGGGAAGTTTTGATTAGGAGCTGAATTTCGGAATTTCTGAAACTGTGTATCGTCCTACTAAGCACATCTGAGGTTAAGAGCCAGCATTTGACTCTGTGGTTTTAATCCAAGAATCAACTCAATTTAAAAAAAAAAATAAAAATAAAAAAAAAAATCTAAAATCTCCGTTTTAAGTAAGTACTCATAATGTAACTAAAAGATAAAAAAGAATATCATTTGGAAGAATATGCAGCCAGAATGGAGCTACCTCCTAGAGTGCTTTAAGCTATCCTAGTAGTGCATAAAGAGCATCCTAACTCATCCATTAAAATAACTTACTGGTCCAAGATCATTGATCATTTATATTATACTTGGGAAATTTTTCTCTTCTTTGGTGTTGTGAAGTGCTTGAATTATGTCTGTCTGCTGTGAAAAGCAATTCCTTATAAAATGATCCAGGAAACTACTAGGAGAAAATGTGCATTTTCAAATGGAAAAATCTTTGTTCTATTCCTTCATTATTTAGCTCAACTGTAGAGATCCCTGAGCCTGTCCTCAAATTATCTTCACCTGGGTCAGTTGGCCTAATAACAGCAGTTTGTTGCCCAGTACTCAATTTTAATTAATCTTCTTTAACTAAAATCTCTATTAAGCAGCTCTCAAATTTTGCTTTTCATTGGAAACTGAGTTAACCTTATCTGAAATGACCACAAACAGGTGCTAATTAGTCCTTCAGCATTTTCTGAGAGCAAACATTTTGAGGTAGGACTGATGGTATATGACACAGAATACCACTTTGAGGAGTTCAAGTCAGCTGTCCTGGCAGTGTCCCCTCCCAACTTCTTGCTCACCACCAGCTTAATCACTTTGGGGACAGAGCGACAAAAAAGAGAAAGCTTTGAGGCTGTGCAAGCACTGTTCAGCAATAGACAAAACATTGCTGCATTATCAACACTGGTTTATCCACAAATCCAAAAAGCAGCAGCATAAGGGCTGCTGTGAAGAACATTAGCTCCATCCGACCCAGACCCCACACAGTCAACAGAAGAAATACTGAAAAGTTTTAGCTATATGTATAGTTACATGTATATAAACACACCTGTGTACTGTAGTTTCCTAACTAACCTACATTCCTCATCCCTCCAGCACAGCTATTTTTGTGATTTTCTTAGAGTCCTAATGCAGGAGCCTTTACTCACACAGTAGCACAGAACTTGCCCAGCCACATGGGCATAAAAATCTGCCCGCCCTGACCTCAGGCCAATTTGATCCTATTTTAAAAAAGAAAAAAAAAAAATAGATATGCCATCTGATATATCAGACAATAAGTACTTTGGGACATGTTTGACAGTAGAGGTACACTTAGATCTTTTTATTGACATATGTAAGCATTTCACTATAAAGACATGCCTTGGATTCATTTACTTTTTAATTCCTAGCAGCATTAATTACATGCCTTCGCATGGTTTTCACTTTGATTCTTTGAAAAAGCATAGAGGATGATTTTAAAAAATTATTTGTCTAGACACTGATTGTTTTTGCCATAATTTAATGTAAAAATTGATCTTGCCAGGATTTTATTTACACATCTCAGTTGGCAACACTTTCTCATAAACACAGACAAAAATACCCAGTACAGTTTTATGATACTCTGTGATATCTTTTCATTGCTCTTTCAGAATGATGTTCCTATTTCAGAGGCACTTAGGGGTAAAGTGTTCTGTGAAGGGTGATTTAATCCTCCGTGCTGTCTTGACGGGCCAGTTCCTGGGGTGGTCTGCCCATCATTTAGAAATCTTTCAGGTACACTCTGCAGTCTTTTTGGTTTAGGAAAATTCACTTGATAATAACATTTTTTTTCATTTTTGGCTGCTGGGGATGAAACTTAGACTTTCCAATCTGAGGTATGTGCTGATAAATTGGCATTGTAGAATATGCGATTGTGTAATCATTTTCATAATGCAGGGGAAGTGTTTTCCTTGTTTTCAGCTGTTGGGCATAAGAACTGTGATAGCTCTCTGCATCCTTGTATGTCTTTTCCTCTGCAGAGGATACGGTAGCTGGGAAGGAATCAATATTTTTCAGTCCTTCAAATTAATACGAGATATTTTTCTAGAATTAAAAAATCTGATCTGTTTTACTAAATTACAAATAATATATTCTCATAGCAACAGCTGATTTTTATCAACCTGTATGAAGCGAGCTGTAATAAATGTATAACTATGTAATACATGTGATTCAACACTCAGTAGTTCCATTGTTCTTATATCTCATTTATTTTTTTTACAGTGCACACACATATGGCATGGACTTTGCAACACACATGGACAGACATAGACCAAATATTTCAGAAATACCTGATGATTTTAATGTCTACATTTTCTGCTGCTCAGCTTCAAGAAATCTTAACAAAGCAACACTCAGCCATTGCTAACTCTCAAGCCTCTCTCCGATGTGCCAAACTGAGCATCTGAAAATGAAGCCCTCAGAAGCCAGTCACTTTGGGGTTTGGCAGTGTTTAATATGGGATTGAGCCTCCTCCATGATTTCATGCCTTAGTATCATCACTGAGATGTTTCATGGGTGAGTCAGGGACACAAGTAGGGTGTCAGACACTCCTACTTTTCAATCTATTCCTGCCTCTTTTCATCCAGGGGTTTTGGAAAGGAGAATTATAAGGTTTGTTTCAGTTCATTGCCTCCACTTATGTCTTGCACTCCAAAACTGAGAAGTTAAGTTTTATACTTTCCAAGCTGGTTTTCCATTATCTCTGAAGGTGGCATCTTTAGCCTTTCTCCACTGATACCGGAATGACTGTCATTAAATTCACTGTATCCTCTCCCACTGTCCTTCATACTCAATTGATCTGGAGCTGAATGGGTACTAAAAACAAAAGGAAACTATTAAAATTTTCTTTTTGAGGCACCACAAGAATATGAAATACAATATTTCCAGCTGTTAATTTGGAGAAATAGACTTATTTACCTTAAATTGGAAGCAGACTTTTACTCCAGCTGAAGAGATGAAGGATGAAAAGAAACAAGAACTTGACTCTCCTAGAGGAGAAAAATATCTTTGCTTATTCCTTTGTATAGATTTAAATATAAGCCTGGCACAAACAAGAGTTTCAGATTAAAAAGAACTGAAGAGTAAGAACTAAAGAAAAGTTCAATAATAAACATATTAAACATAAACACAAACATCTGCATAGTACTTAGTTGCAGTATAACCTGCATATTTACAGGAAGAACAAATCTGTTTTTCTCAGTTTACAGGTAGAGAAGCTGAAGCACAGAGGAATCAGCCATTCGGGCACTTGGCAGTCTCGTCATTTGGGCCCCTCTCGGGGTCGGCAGCATCCAGGTCAAGCAGCAGGGAGCTGGGCAGCACACCCTCAGGCAGCTCCACCATAACTGAGCTCTGGGCAAAGCAGGGCTGTTGTCATGGGTGTCAAGGATGGGGGTGTGCATGGTCATAGAATTATAGATTCATAGAATGGTTTGGGTTGGAAGGGACCTCAAAGATCATCTAGTTCCAACCCCCTTGCCATGGGCAGGGACCCCCTCCACTAGCCCAGGTTGCCCAAAGCCTCATCCAACCTGGTCTTAAACACTTCCAGGGAGGGGGCAGCCACAGCTGCTCTGGGCAACCTGTGCCAGTGCCTCACCACGCTAACAGTGAAGAATTTCTTTCTAACATCTAATCTAAATCTATCCTCCTTCAGTTTAAACCCATTACCCCTTGTCCTGTCACTACAGTCCTTGATAAACAGTTGCTTTCCATCTATCCTGTAGGGCCCCTGCAGGTAGTGGAAGGCCTCAATAAGGTCCCCTCAGAGCCTTCTCTTCTCCAGGCTGAACTACCCCAACTCTCCCAGCGTGCCTTCACAGTAGAGGTGCTCCAGCTCTCTGGTCATCTTTGTGGCCCTCCTCTGAACTCATTCCAACAGCTCCATGTCTTTCTTGTACTGGGGCCCCCAGAGCTGGATGCAGTACTCCAGGTGGGGTCTTACAAGAGCGAAGTAGCTTGGCAGAATCACCTCCCTCGACCTGCTGCTCACACTGCTTTTGATGCAGCCCAGGACACAGTTGGCTTTCTGCGCTGCAAACATACATTCCCGGTGGCTGTGCTGCTGTCCTTGGCCACCAGCTCCAGCATTTAGGTGGGCTGACAGCTGTGGTCCAACTCCTGGAGCAGCACCAGGTCAGCACAGTGCAGTTCTGCACCTCCACGCTGAAGGGGCTGTTGAGAGCCGCTCAGGACAGCGATGGGGCTGGGGAGAGGGAAGCATGGCCCAGAGTTGCTCAGGCAGGAGCAGTCCCTTGTGAGCTGCTCTTAGCTACTTCTGCCATAGCAGCAGGGCATTTAAAGCAAAGAGGGCACAAATGACCAGCCCTTCTCTTCCCCCTCAACTTGACTGATCAGCAAGAATCCACCTGCAAGGTTAAAAGACATCGCTTAGTGACAGCACTGCCAGCTAAGGATACAGTTAGAAGAGATTTGTGGAGGTATCAAGGAGGAGGGGTTAAAGCTGTATTATGAGATCCTTTCTTTAACTTGTTCTGAGCATACAATGTAATGCAAAGAGCATTTATTTAAAATCCCAGAAAAGGAGAAATACAAGGGTAGTTTTAAAGGCTAGCAACTGTCTTACCCACCCAAACAGCATGTGCCAGTGACCCGTTTCTGAGGTCACCACCAAATTCACCCTATTTAACCTTCTCTTTAGAAAGCAGCAAAAAATAAAGTCCATGGAAAGAGCACAAACGCTGCAGAGAAGCTTTAGCTTACTCTGATTTCAGAGAGTACTCTCCTGCTTGTACTGAAACACAAATGACCGATGACCAATGGAACTAAAGAGATTGGTCACAGCTAGAAAGTGGCAGAAACTTAGTTTTGTGAAATGATGCCAAAAGGAGTCGTGCAGTCCCTCTGTATTCGACTGGCTGTTTCTGAGTCAGACTGATTTTATGCACTAGTGCACTTACTGGGAAGCAGTTGCTCTGCTCCACTTGTCGGTCTCTGGTCCTAGCAACAGTGGCAAAATTATCTTTGAACAAATCCTTTTTATAGGAATCATGAATATTTCTTTATCCTATAAGCTCTATACAGAAAATCTCCCATCTGTGAATGATTTGATTTTCCAATATGTCTTTTTAACTTCATAAAGGCAGGAGGGTTGTTTTAGCCCACCAGGGCTGACAACTACCATAGAATTTCAAGATAAGCTTTTGACAATGATGATTTAGCTGTTAGGGGCCAACCAGTGCATTGGCCTTATTTTTTCATAATCTAGCCTGAGGTAGCAATACTTGCTGTTAGCTCTTCTGGGACTTCCTTTGCTTCTGTCTAGGATCACGCTTGCTCTGGGCGTCATGGCCCTGCAGGCTGACTGCCATAGGTGCATGGTCATCTTGTTATTTTCTTGCATGTGCTATGACCAACCATGTCCAAACAAAGCAGCATGTGCTAATGTAGGACATCTGGACTTTAAAGAAAGACATTTTCAGAGGCAAGATCAACACTACACCCATGAAGTGACAGGTTATGCAGACACTATAGATGTGTCCCCTGGGGCATCAGGCATTGACCTGACCTGGGTCGCACATTCTGCAGCTTGCCAGGCCTGCTTTAGTCTCCAGGGTGGATCTCCCCATCAGAGACCCGGAGAGGACAGACCTGCTGCCTCTCTATGTCCAGTGTCCGGGGAGC